>JAWNPR010000091.1:0-26266 GCA_035047405.1 Drosophila stalkeri
TGCTCTCTAGTTCAAGGAGCTTTTTTATGGAATAATGTAAATATTTCAAAAAGTTCTTGGACGATGCTAAATCTTTACACATATCTCAGTAATCCGATAAAAGACGCTTCTGAAACGGTATACCATAAAGAAATCAAGTGAAAAGTAATTCCTATTTTGCCGGAAGTACCTAAGAAAAAGAAAATTTTTGCTTTCTAGTTCAAGGAGTTTTTTTTATGGAATAACGTGAATATTTCAAAAAGTTCTTGTACGATGCTAAATCTTTACACATATCTCAGTAATCCGATAAAAGTCGCTTCTAAAACGGTATACCATAAAGAAATCAAATGAAAAGTAATTCGTATTTTGCCGGAAATACCTCAAAAAGAGTAAACTTTTGCTTTCTATTTCAAGGAGTTTTTTTAATGGAATAATCTGAATATTTCAAAAAGTTCTTGGACGATGCTAAATCTTTTGATATATCTCAGTAAACCGATAAAAGACGATTCTAAAGCGGTATGCCATAAAGAAATCAATTGAAAAATATTACGGCTTTTGCCGGTTTAACCTCAAAAAAAGTAAACTTTTGCTTTCTAGTTCAAGGAGTTTTTTTTATGGAATAACGTGAATATTTCAAAAAGTTCTTGTACGATGCTAAATCTTTACACATATCTCAGTAATCCGATAAAAGACGCTTCTAAAACGGTATACCATAAAGAAATCAAGTGAAAAGTAATTCCTATTTTGCCGGAAGTACCTAAGAAAAAGAAAATTTTTGCTTTCTAGTTCAAGGAGTTTTTTTTATGGAATAACGTGAATATTTCAAAAAGTTCTTGTACGATGCTAAATCTTTACACATATCTCAGTAATCCGATAAAAGACGCTTCTGAAACGGTATACCATAAAGAAATCAAGTGAAAAGTAATTCCTATTTTGCCGGAAGTACCTAAGAAAAAGAAAATTTTTGCTTTCTAGTTCAAGGAGTTTTTTTTATGGAATAACGTGAATATTTCAAAAAGTTCTTGGACGATGCTAAATCTTTTAATATATCTCAGTAAACCGATAAAAGACGCTTCTAAAGCGGTATACCATAAAGAAATCAAATGAAAAATATTACGGTTTTTGCCGGGTAAACCTCAAAAGAAGTAAACTTTTGCTTTCTAGTTCAAGGAGTTTTTTAATGGAATAATGTGAATATTTCAGAAAGTTCTTTGACGATGCTAAATCTTTTGATATATCTCAGTAAACCGATAAAAGACGCTTCTAAAGCGGTATGCCATAAAGAAATCAAATGAAAAATATTACGGTTTTTGCCGGTTTAACCTCAAAAAAGTAAACTTTTGCTTTCTAAATCTTTAGACATATATCAGTAATCCGTTAAAATACGCTTCTAAAGCGGTATGCCATAAAGAAATCAAATGAAAAATATTACGGTTTTTGACGGCTAAACCTCAAAAAAAGTAAACTTTTGCTTTCTAAATCTTTAGACATATATCAGTAATCCGATAAAAGACGCTTCTAAAGCGGTATGCCATAAAGAAATCAAATGAAAAATATCACGGTTTTTGCCGGTTAAACGTCAAAAAAAGTAAACTTTTGCTTTCTAGTTCAAGGAGTTTTTTTTATGGAATAATGTGAATATTTCAGAAAGTTCTTAGACCATGCTAAATCTTTTAATATATCTCAGTAAACCGATAAAAGACGCTTCTAAAGCGGTATGCCATAAAGAAATCAAATGAAAAATATTACGGTTTTTGCCGGTTAAACCTCAAAAAAAGTAAACTTTTGCTTTCTAGTTCAAGGAGTTTTTTTATGGAATAATGTGAATATTTCAGAAAGTTCTTAGACCATGCTAAATCTTTTAATATATCTCAGTAAACCGATAAAAGACGCTTCTAAAGCGGTATACCATACAGAAATCAAATGAAAAATATTACGGTTTTTGCCGGTTAAACCTCAAAAAAAGTAAACTTTTGCTTTCTAGTTCAAGGAGTTTTTTTATGGAATAATGTAAATATTTCAAAAAGTTCTTGGACGATGCTAAATCTTTTAATATATCTCAGTAAACCGATAAAAGACGCTTCTAAAGCGGTATGCCATAAAGAAATCAAATGAAAAATATTACGGTTTTTGCCGGTTAAACCTCAAAAAAAGTAAACTTTTGCTTTCTAGTTCAAGGAGTTTTTTTATGGAATAATGTGAATATTTCAAAAAGTTCTTGGACGATGCTAAATCTTTTAATATATCTCAGTAAACCGATAAAAGACGCTTCTAAAAGCGGTATGCCATAAAGAAATCAAATGAAAAATATTACGGTTTTTGCCGGTTAAACCTCAAAAAAAGTAAACTTTTGCTTTCTAGTTCAAGGAGTTTTTTTAATGGAATAATGTAAATATTTCAAAAAGTTCTTGGACGATGCTAAATCTTTTAATATATCTCAGTAAACCGATAAAAGACGCTTCTAAAGCGGTATGCCATAAAGAAATCAAATGAAAAATATTACGGTTTTTGCCGGTTAAACCTCAAAAAAAGTAAACTTTTGCTTTCTAGTTCAAGGAGTTTTTTTTATGGAATAATGTGAATATTTCAGAAAGTTCTTAGACCATGCTAAATCTTTTAATATATCTCAGTAAAACGATAAAAGACGCTTCTAAAGCGGTATACCATAAAGAAATCAAATGAAAAATATTACGGTTTTTGCCGGTTAAACCTCAAAAAAAGTAAACTTTTGCTTTCTAGTTCAAGGAGTTTTTTAATGGAATAATGTAAATATTTCAAAAAGTTCTTGGACGATGCTAAATCTTTTAGATATATCTCAGTAATCCGATAAAAGACGCTTCTAAAACGGTATACCATAAAGAAATCAAGTGAAAAGTAATTCCTATTTTGCCGGAAGTACCTAAGAAAAAGAAAATTTTTGCTTTCTAGTTCAAGGAGTTTTTTTATGGAATAACGTGAATATTTCAAAAAGTTCTTGTACGATGCTAAATCTTTAAACATATCTCAGTAAACCGATAAAAGACGCTTCTAAAACGGTATACCATAAAGAAATCAAATGAAAAGTAATTCGTATTTTGCCGGAAATACCTCAAAAAAGTAAACTTTTGCTTTCTATTTCAAGGAGTTTTTTTAATGGAATAATCTGAATATTTCAAAAAGTTCTTGGACGATGCTAAATCTTTTGATATATCTCAGTAAACCGATAAAAGACGATTCTAAAGCGGTATGCCATAAAGAAATCAAATGAAAAATATTACGGTTTTTGCCGGTTAAACCTCAAAAAGAAGTAAACTTTTGCTTTCTAGTTCAAGGAGTTTTTTTAATGGAATAATGTGAATATTTCAAAAAGTTCTTAGACGATGCTAAATCTTTTAATATATCTCAGTAAACCGATCAAAAGACGCTTCTAAAGCGGTATGCCATAAAGAAATCAAATGAAAAATTATTACGTTTTTTGCCGGTTAAACATCAAAAAAAGTAAACTTTTGCTTTCTAGTTCAAGGAGTTTTTTTTATGGAATAATGTGAATATTTCAAAAAGTTTGTAGCCGATGCTAAATTCTTTAATATATCTCAGTAATCCAATAAAAAACGCTTCCTAAACGGTATACCATACAGAAATCAAATGAAAAATATTACGGTTTTTGCCGGTTAAACCTCAAAAAAAGTAAACTTTTGCTTTCTAGTTCAAGGAGTTTTTTAATGGAATAATGTAAATATTTCAAAAAGTTCTTGGACGATGCTAAATCTTTTAATATATCTCAGTAAACCGATAAAAGACGCTTCTAAAGCGGTATACCATAAAGAAATCAAATGAAAAATATTACGGTTTTTGCCGGTTAAACCTCAAAAGAAGTAAACTTTTGCTTTCTAGTTCAAGGAGTTTTTTTAATGGAATAATGTGAATATTTCAAAAAGTTCTTTGACGATGCTAAATCTTTTAATATATCTCAGTAAACCGATAAAAGACGCTTCTAAAGCGGTATGCCATAAAGAAATCAAATGAAAAATATTACGGTTTTTGCCGGTTTAACCTCAAAAAAGTAAACTTTTGCTTTCTAAATCTTTAGACATATATCAGTAATCCGTTAAAATACGCTTCTAAAGCGGTATGCCATAAAGAAATCAAATGAAAAATATTACGGTTTTTGACGGCTAAACCTCAAAAAAAGTAAACTTTTGCTATTCTAAATCTTTAGACATATATCAGTAATCCGATAAAAGACGCTTCTAAAGCGGTATGCCATAAAGAAATCAAATGAAAAATATTACGGTTTTTGCCGGTTAAACCTCAAAAAAAGTAAACTTTTGCTTTCTAGTTCAAGGAGTTTTTTTTTATGGAATAATGTGAATATTTCAAAAAGTTCTTAGACCATGCTAAATCTTTTAATATATCTCAGTAAACCGATAAAAGACGCTTCTAAAGCGGTATACCATAAAGAAATCAAATGAAAAATATTACGGTTTTTGCCGGTTAAACCTCAAAAAAGTAAACTTTTGCTTTCTAGTTCAAGGAGTTTTTTAATGGAATAATGTGAATATTTCAAAAAGTTCTTGGACGATGCTAAATCTTTAGATATATCTCAGTAAACCGATAAAAGACGCTTCTAAAGCGGTATGCCATAAAGAAATCAAATGAAAAATATTACGGTTTTTGCCGGTTAAACCTCAAAAAAAGTAAACTTTTGCTTTCTAGTTCAAGGAGTTTTTTTTATGGAATAATGTGAATATTTCAAAAAGTTCTTGGACGATGCTAAATCTTTTAATATATCTCAGTAATCCGATAAAAGACGCTTCTAAAGCGGTATGCCATAAAGAAATCAAATGAAAAATATTACGGTTTTTGCCGGTTAAACCTCAAAAAAGTAAACTTTTGCTTTCTAGTTCAAGGAGTTTTTTTTAATGGAATAATGTGAATATTTCAAAAAGTTCTTGTACGATGCTAAATCTTTTGATATATCTCAGTAAAACGATAAAAGACGCTTCTAAAGCGGTATGCCATAAAGAAATCAAATGAAAAATATTACGGTTTTTGCCGGTTAAACCTCAAAAAAAGTAAACTTTTGCTTTCTAGTTCAAGGAGTTTTTTAATGGAATAATCTGAATATTTCAAAAAGTTCTTGGACGATGCTAAATCTTTTAATATATCTCAGTAAACCGATAAAAGACGCTTCTAAAGCGGTATACCATAAAGAAATCAAATGAAAAATATTACGGTTTTTGCCGGGTAAACCTCAAAAAAAGTAAACTTTTGCTTTCTAGTTCAAGGAGTTTTTTAATGGAATAATGTGAATATTTCAGAAAGTTCTTAGACTATGCTAAATCTTTTAATATATCTCAGTAAACCGATAAAAGACGCTTCTAAAGCGGATATGCCATAAAGAAATCAAATGAAAAATTATTACGTTTTTTGCCGGTTAAACCTCAAAAAAAGTAAACTTTTGCTTTCTAGTTCAAGGAGTTTTTTTATGGAATAATGTGAATATTTCAAAAAGTTCTGTAGCCAATGCTAAATTCTTTAATATATGTCTGTAATCCAATAAAAAACGCTTCCTAAAACGGTATGCCATACAGAAATCAAATGAAAAATATTGCGGTTTTTGCCGGTTAAACCTCAAAAAAAGTAAACTTTTGCTTTCTAGTTCAAGGAGTTTTTTAATGGAATAATGTAAATATTTCAAAAAGTTCTTGGACGATGCTAAATCTTTTAATATATCTCAGTAAACCGATAAAAGACGCTTCTAAAGCGGTATGCCATAAAGAAATCAAATGAAAAATATTACGGTTTTTGCCGGTTAAACCTCAAAAAAAGTAAACTTTTGCTTTCTAGTTCAAGGAGTTTTTTTAATGAATAATGTAAATATTTCAAAAAGTTCTTTGACGATGCTAAATCTTTTGATATATCTCAGTAAACCGATAAAAGACGCTTCTAAAGCGGTATGCCATAAAGAAATCAAATGAAAAATATTACGGTTTTTGCCGGTTTAACCTCAAAAAAGTAAACTTTTGCTTTCTAAATCTTTAGACATATATCAGTAATCCGTTAAAATACGCTTCTAAAGCGGTATGCCATAAAGAAATCAAAACGAAAAATATTACGGTTTTTGCCGGTTAAACCTCAAAAAAGTAAACTTTTGCTTTCTAAATCTTTAGACATATATCAGTAATCCGATAAAAGACGCTTCTAAAGCGGTATGCCATAAAGAAATCAAATGAAAAATATCACGGTTTTTGCCGGTTAAACCTCAAAAAAAGTAAACTTTTGCTTTCTAGTTCAAGGAGTTTTTTAATGGAATAATGTGAATATTTCAAAAAGTTCTTGTACGATGCTAAATCTTTAGACATATCTCAGTAATCCGATAAAAGACGCTTCTAAAACGGTATACCATAAAGAAATCAAATGAAAAGTAATTCGTATTTTGCCGGAAATACCTAAGAAAAAGAAAATTTTTGCTTTCTAGTTCAAGGAGTTTTTTTTATGGAATAATGTGAATATTTCAAAAAGTTCTTGGATAATATATCTCAGTTAACCGATAAAAGACGCTTCTAAAGCGGTATACCATAAAGAAATCAAATGAAAAATATTACGGTTTTTGCCGGTTAAACCTCAAAAGAAGTAAACTTTTGCTTTCTAGTTCAAGGAGTTTTTTAATGGAATAATGTGAATATTTCAAAAAGTTCTTGGACGATGCTAAATCTTTTGATATATCTCAGTAAACCGATAAAAGACGCTTCTAAAACGGTATGCCATAAAGAAATCAAATGAAAAATATTACGGTTTTTGCCGGTTAAACCTCAAAAAAAGTAAACTTTTGCTTTCTAGTTCAAGGAGTTTTTTTATTGGAATAATGTGAATATTTCAAAAAGTTCTTTGACGATGCTAAATCTTTTGATATATCTCAGTAAACCGATAAAAGACGCTTCTAAAGCGGTATGCCATAAAGAAATCAAATGAAAAATATTACGGTTTTTGCCGGTTAAACCTCAAAAAAAGTAAACTTTTGCTTTCTAGTTTCAAGGAGTTTTTTTAATGGAATAATCTGAATATTTCAAAAAGTTCTTTGACGATGCTAAATCTTTTGATATATCTCAGTAAACCGATAAAAGACGCTTCTAAAGCGGTATGCCATAAAGAAATCAAATGAAAAATATTACGGTTTTTGCCGGTTTAACCTCAAAAAAAGTAAACTTTTGCTTTCTAAATCTTTAGACATATATCAGTAATCCGTTAAAATACGCTTCTAAAGCGGTATGCCATAAAGAAATCAAATGAAAAATATTACGGTTTTTGACGGCTAAACCTCAAAAAAAGTAAACTTTTGCTTTCTAAATCTTTAGACATATATCAGTAATCCGATAAAAGACGCTTCTAAAGCGGTATGCCATAAAGAAATCAAATGAAAAATATTACGGTTTTTGCCGGTTTAACCTCAAAAAAAGTAAACTTTTGCTTTCTAAATCTTTAGACATATATCAGTAATCCGTTAAAATACGCTTCTAAAGCGGTATGCCATAAAGAAATCAAATGAAAAATATTACGGTTTTTGCCGGTTTAACCTCAAAAAAAGTTAACTTTTGCTTTCTAAATCTTTAGACATATATCAGTAATCCGTTAAAATACGCTTCTAAAGCGGTATGCCATAAAGAAATCAAATGAAAAATATTACGGTTTTTGACGGCTAATCCTCAAAAAAAGTAAACTTTTGCTTTCTAAATCTTTAGACATATATCAGTAATCCGATAAAAGACGCTTCTAAAGCGGTATGCCATAAAGAAATCAAATGAAAAATATCACGGTTTTTGCCGGTTAAAGTAAAGAAGTAAACTTTTGCTTTCTAGTTCAAGGAGTTTTTTTTATGGAATAATGTGAATATTTCAGAAAGTTCTTAGACCATGCTAAATCTTTTAATTTATCTCAGTAATCCAATAAAAGACGCTTCTAAAGCGGTATGCCATAAAAAAATCAAATGAAAAATATTACGGTTTTTGCCGGTTAAACCTCAAAAAAAGTAAACTTTTGCTTTCTATTTCAAGGAGTTTTTTTAATGGAATAATCTAAATATTTCAAAAAGTTCTTGGACGATGCTAAATCTTTTGATATATCTCAGTAAACCGATAAAAGACGATTCTAAAGCGGTATGCCATAAAGAAATCAATTGAAAAATATTACGGTTTTTGCCGGTTAAACCTCAAAAAGAGTAAACTTTTGCTTTCTAGTTCAAGGAGTTTTTTTTATGAAATAATGTGAATATTTCAGAAAGTTCTTAGACCATGCTAAATCTTTTAATATATCTCAGTAAACCGATAAAAGACGCTTCTAAAGCGGTACGCCATACAGAAATCAAATGAAAAATATTACGGTTTTTGCCGATTAAACCTCAAAAAAAGTAAACTTTTGCTTTCTAGTTCAAGCAGCTTTTTAATGGAATAATGTAAATATTTCAAAAAGTTCTTGGACGATGCTAAATCTTTACACATATCTCAGTAATCCGATAAAAGACGCTTCTAAAACGGTATACCATAAAGAAATCAAATGAAAAGTAATTCGTATTTTGCCGGAAATACCTCAAAAAAAGTAAACTTTTGCTTTCTAGTTCAAGGAGTTTTTTAATGGAATAATGTGAATATTTCAAAAAGTTCTTGGACGATGCTAAATCTTTTAATATATCTCAGTAAACCGATAAAAGACGCTTCTAAAGCGGTATACCATAAAGAAATCAAATGAAAAATATTACGGTTTTTGCCGGGTAAACCTCAAAAGAAGTAAACTTTTGCTTTCTAGTTCAAGGAGTTTTTTAATGGAATAATGTGAATATTTCAGAAAGTTCTTAGACTATGCTAAATCTTTTAATATATATCAGTAAACCGATCAAAAGACGCTTCTAAAGGGATATGCCATAAAGAAATCAAATGTAAAATTATACGTTTTTTTCCGGTTAAACCTCAAAAAAAGTAAACTTTTGCTTTCTAGTTCAAGGAGTTTTTTTTATGGAATAATGTGAATATTTCAAAAAGTTTGTAGCCAATGCTAAATTCTTTAATATATGTCTGTAATCCAATAAAAAACGCTTCCTAAACGGTATGCCATACAGAAATCAAATGAAAAATATTGCGGTTTTTGCCGGTTAAACCTCAAAAAAAGTAAACTTTTGCTTTCTAGTTCAAGGAGTTTTTTAATGGAATAATGTAAATATTTCAAAAAGTTCTTGGACGATGCTAAATCTTTTAATATATCTCAGTAAACCGATAAAAGACGCTTCTAAAGCGGTATGCCATAAAGAAATCAAATGAAAAATATTACGGTTTTTGCCGGTTAAACCTCAAAAAAGTAAACTTTTGCTTTCTAGTTCAAGGAGTTTTTTTAATGGAATAATGTAAATATTTCAAAAAGTTCTTGGACGATGCTAAATCTTTTGATATATCTCAGTAAACCGATAAAAGACGCTTCTAAAGCGGTATGCCATAAAGAAATCAAATGAAAAATATTACGGTTTTTGCCGGTTTAACCTCAAAAGAAGTAAACTTTTGCTTTCTAGTTCAAGGAGTTTTTTAATGGAATAATGTGAATATTTCAGAAAGTTCTTTGACGATGCTAAATCTTTTAATATATCTCAGTAAACCGATAAAAGACGCTTCTAAAGCGGTATGCCATACAGAAATCAAATGAAAAATATTGCGGTTTTTGCCGGTTAAACCTCAAAAAAAGTAAACTTTTGCTTTCTAGTTCAAGGAGTTTTTTAATGGAATAATGTAAATATTTCAAAAAGTTCTTGGACGATGCTAAATCTTTTAATATATCTCAGTAAACCGATAAAAGACGCTTCTAAAGCGGTATGCCATAAAGAAATCAAATGAAAAATATTGCGGTTTTTGCCGGTTAAACCTCAAAAAAAGTAAACTTTTGCTTTCTAGTTCAAGGAGTTTTTTAATGGAATAATGTAAATATTTCAAAAAGTTCTTGGACGATGCTAAATCTTTTGATATATCTCAGTAAACCGATAAAAGACGATTCTAAAGCGGTATGCCATAAAGAAATCAATTGAAAAATATTACGGTTTTTGCCGGTTTAACCTCAAAAGAAGTAAACTTTTGCTTTCTAGTTCAAGGAGTTTTTTAATGGAATAATGTGAATATTTCAGAAAGTTCTTTGACGATGCTAAATCTTTTAATATATCTCAGTAAACCGATAAAAGACGCTTCTAAAGCGGTATGCCATAAAGAAATCAAATGAAAAATATTACGGTTTTTGCCGGTTAAACCTCAAAAACAGTAAACTTTTGTTATCTAGTTCAAGGAGTTTTTTTTTTATGGAATAATGTGAATATTTCAGAAAGTTCTTAGACCATGCTAAATCTTTTAATATATCTCAGTAAACCGACAAAAGACGCTTCTAAAGCGGTATGCCATAAAGAAATCAAATGAAAAATATTACGGTTTTTGCCGGTTAAACCTCAAAAAAAAGTAAACTTTTGCTTCTAGTTCAAGGAGTTTTTTAATGAATAATGTAAATATTTCAAAAAGTTCTTGGACGATGCTAAATCTTTTAATATATCTCAGTAAACCGATAAAAGACGCTTCTAAAGCGGTATGCCATAAAGAAATCAACTGAAAAATATTACGGTTTTTGCCGGTTAAACCTCAAAAACAGTAAACTTTTGCTATCTAGTTCAAGGAGTTTTTTTTATGGAATAATGTGAATATTTCGGAAAGTTCTTAGACCATGCTAAATCTTTTAATATATCTCAGTAAAACGATAAAAGACGCTTCTAAAGCGGTATGCCATATCAAATGAATCAAATGAAAAATATTACGATTTTTGCCGGTTAAACCTCAAAAAAAGTAAACTTTTGCTTTCTAGTTTAAGGAGTTTTTTAATGGAATAATGTAAATATTTCAAAAAGTCTTGGACGATGCTAAATCTTTTAATATATCTCAGTAAACCGATAAAAGACGCTTCTAAAGCGGTATACCATAAAGAAATCAAATGAAAAGTAATTCGTATTTTGCCGGAAATACCTAAGAAAAAGAAAAGATATGCTTTCTAATTCAAAAGGTTTTTTATGGAATAATGTGAAGATTTCAAAAAGTTTTTAGACCATGCTAAATTCTTTAATATATCTCAGTAATCCAATAAGAAACGCTTCTAAAACGGTATACCACACAGAAATCAAATGAAAAATATTACGGTTTTTGCCGGTGAAACCTCAAAAAAAGTAAACTTTTGCTTTCTAGTTCAAGGAGTTTTTTTTATTGAATAATGTGAATATTTCAGAAAGTTCTTAGACCATGCTAAATCTTTTAACATATCTCAGTATCCACCGCAAAATATAAGACCTAATAATTCTCAAATGGTTAGAGCTTAGCACGAGTAGTAGTAGCAACCACTCGTAGATAATTATCAAAGTATTAAATCTTTTTTTTTTCTTTTCAAATTTTCAATGGATTTTATTTAACTTTTTGTGTTTTCAGTGGGTATATTTTGGTGATTGTTTCTTTTTTTCTTTTAAGTAACAGAATTAGTTTGAGCTAATAAGGTTATGAATCAAATAAAAACTTTTTTATTATAATTGGCTGGCCTTACTGCTGTTTGCAAAATATAAGACCTAATAATTCTCAAATGGTTAGAGCTTAGCACGAGTAATAGTAGCAACCACTCGTCGATAATTATCAAAGTATTAAATCTTTTTTTTTTTTTCTTTTCAAATTTTCAATGGATTTTATTTAACTTTTTTGTTTTCAGTGGTGATATTTTGGTAATTGTTTCTTTTTTCTTTTAATTAATAGAATTAGTTTGAGTTAATAAGGTTTTGAAGCGAATAAGGATTTTTTTATTGTAACTGGCTGGCCTTACTGCTCTTTGCAAAATATAAGACGTAATAATTCTCAAACGGTTATAGCTGAGCACGAGTAGTAGTAGCAATAATTTGTCGATAATTATGAAAGTATTAAACATGTTTTTTTTTATATCAAATCTTCAATGTCCTTTTAATTGGATTTTATTTAACTAGCATTTTTTCAGTGGTAATATTTTGGTGATTGTTTCTTTTTTTCTTTTAATTAATAGAATTAGTTTGAGCTAAGAAGGTTTTGTATCAAATAAAGATTTTTTTATTGTAACTGGCTGGCCTTACTGCTATTTGCAAAATATAAGACCTAATAATTCTCAAATGGTTATAGCTTAGCACGTGTAGTAGTAGCAACCATTTGTCGATAATTATTAAAGTTTTAAATCTTTTTTTTTTTTTTATTTCAAATTTTGAATGGATTTTTTTTACTAACATGTTTTCAGTGTTAATATTTTGGGGCTTGTTCCTTTTTTTTTTTTTAATTAATAGAACCAATTTGAGCTAATAAGGTTTCGAATCAAATAAATATTTTTTTTGTAACTAGCTGGCCTTACTGCTATTTGCAAACTATCAGACCTAATAAGTCTCAAATGGCTATAGCTTAGCACCAGCAGTAGTTGCAAATATTTGTCGATGATTATTAAAGTATTACATATATATTTCATTTTTTCAATTCAAATTTTCAGTGTCATTTCTAGTTGGATATTTTTAGAAAAATGTTTTCAATGTTAATAATTTGGTGCTTGTTAATAATAAAGATTTTTTTATTATAACTGGCTGGCCTTACTGCTATCTGCAAAATATAAGACGTAATAATTCTCAAATGGTTAAAGCTTAGCACGAGTAGTAGTAGCAACCATTCGTCGATAATTATTAAAGTTTTAAATCTTTTTTTTTTTTTTATTTCAAATTTTCAATGGATTTTATTTAACTTTTTTGTTTTCAGTGGTGATATTTTGGTGTTTGTTTCTTTTTTCTTTTAAGTAATCGAATTAGTTTGAGCTAATAAGGTTTTGAATCAAATAAAGACTTTTTTATTATAATTGGCTGGCCTTACTGCTATTTGCAAAATATAAGACCTAATAATTCTCAAATGGTTATAGCTTAGCACGAGTAGTAGTTGCAATCATTTGTCGATGATTATTAAAGTATTACATTTTTTTTTTGTCATTTCAAATTTTTAGTGTCATTTCTAGTTGGATTTTATTAGTAACATATGTTAATATTTTGGTGCTTGTTAATAATAAAGATTTTTTTATTGTAACTGGCTGGCCTTACTGGTATTTGCAAAATATAAGACCTAATAATTATCAAATGGTTATAGCTTAGCACGAGTAGTAGTAGCAACCACTCGTCGATAATTATTAAAGTTTTAAATCTTTTTTTTATTTCATTTCAAATTTTCAATGGATTTTATTTAACTTTTTTGTTTTCAGTTGTGTTATTTTGGTGATTGTTTCTTTTTTTCTTTTAAGTAATCGAATTAGTTTGAGCTAATAAGGTTTTGAATCAAATAAAGACTTTTTTATTAAATTGGCTGGCCCTACTGCTATTTGCAAAATATAAGACCTAATAATTCTCAAATGGTTATAGCTTAGCACGTGTAGTAGTGGTAACCATTCGTCGATAATTATTAAAGTTTTAAATCTTTTTTTTTTTCATTTCAAATTTTCAATGTCCTTTTAATTGGATTTTATTTAACTAGCATTTTTTCAGTGGTGATATTTTGGTGCTTGTTTCTTTTTTCTTTTAAGTAATCGAATTAGTTTGAGCTAATAAGGTTTTGAATCAAATAAAGACTTTTTTATTATAATTGGCTGGCCTTACTGCTATTTGCAAAATATAAGACGTAATAATTCTCAAATGGTTATAGCTTAGCACGAGTAGTAGTTGCAATCATTTGTCGATGATTATTAAAGTATTAAATTTTTTTTTTTTTCATTTCAAATTTTTAGTGTCATTTCTAGTTGGATTTTTTTAGTAACATGTTTTCAGTGTTAATATTTTGGTGCTTGTTAATAATAAAGATTTTTTTATTTTTTATTGTAAATAATAAAGATTTTTTTATTGTAAGACCTAATTATTCTCAAATGGTTATAGCTTAGCACGAGTACTAGTAGTAACCATTCGTCAATAATTGTTAAAATTTTAAATCTTTTTTTT
The DNA here is from genome assembly GCA_035047405.1 of Drosophila stalkeri. NCBI lineage: Eukaryota > Metazoa > Arthropoda > Insecta > Diptera > Drosophilidae > Drosophila > Drosophila stalkeri. The sequence goes on from JAWNPR010000091.1 coordinate 13,988, forward strand.
TTTTTTCATTTCAAATTTTCAATGGATTTTATTTAACTTTTTTGTTTTCAGTGGTGATATTTTGGTGCTTGTTTCTTTTTTCTTTTAATTAATAGAATAAGTTTGAGCTAATAAGCTTTTGAATCAAATAAAGATTTTATTATTATAACTTGCTGGCCTTACTGCTATTTGCAAAATATAAGACCTAATAATTCTCAAATGGTTATAGCTTAGCACGAGTAGTAGTTGCAATCATTTGTCTATGATTATTAAAGTATTACATTTTTTTTTCATTTCAAATTTTTAGTGTCATTTCTAGTTGGATTTTTTTAGTAACATGTTTTCAGAGCTTGGTGCTTGTTAATAATAAAGATGTTTATTATTGTAAATTTACAATGGCCTTACTGCTATTTGCAAAATATAAGACCTAATAATTCGCAAATGGTTATAGCTTAGCACGAGTAGTAGTAGCAACCACTCGTCGATAATTATTAAAGTTTTAAATCTTTTTTTTTTTTTTCATTTCAAATTTTCAATGGATTTTATTTAACTTTTTTATTTTCAGTGGTGATATTTTGGTGATTGTTTCTTTTTTTCTTTTAAGTAATCGAATTAGTTTGAGCTAATAAGTTTTTGAATCAAAAAAAGACTTTTTTATTAATTTGGCTGGCCTTACTGCTATTTGCAAAATATAAGACCTAAAAGTTATCAAATGGTTATAGCTGAGCACGAGTAGTAGTAGCAATAATTTGTCGATAATTATGAAAGTATTAAACTTTTTTTTTTTATATCAAATTTTCAATGTCCTTTTAATTGGATTTTATTTAACTAGCATTTTTTCAGTGGTGATATTTTGGTGCTTGTTTCTTTTTTTCATTTAAGTAATCGAATTAGTTTGAGCTAATAAGGTTTTGAATCAAATAAAGACTTTTTTATTAAATTGGCTGGCCTTACTGCTATTTGCAAAATATAAGATCTAATAATTCTCAAATGGTTATAGCTTAGCACGAGTAGTAGTTGCAATCATTTGTCGCTGATTATTAAAGTTTTAATTCTTTTTTTTTTTCATTTCAAATTTTCAGTGTCATTTCTAGTTGGATATTTTTAGAAACATGTTTTCAATGTTAATAATTTGGTGCTTGTTAATAATAAAGATTTTTTTATTATAACTGACTGGCCTTACTGCTATTTGCAAAATATAAGACGTAATAATTCTCAAATGCTTAAAGCTTAGCACGAGTAGTAGTAGCAACCATTCGTCGATAATTATTAAAGTTTCAAATCTTTTTTTTTTTTCATTTCAAAATTTTCAATGGATTTTATTTAACTTTTTTGTTTTCAGTGGTGATATTATGGTGCTGGTTTCTTTTTTTCTTTTAATTAATAGAATTAGTTTGAGCTAATAAGCTTTTGAATCAAATAAAGATTTTATTATTATAACTGGCTGGCCTTACTGCTATTTGCAAAATATAAGACCTAATAATTCTCAAATGGTTATAGCTTAGCACGAGTAGTAGTAGCAATAATTTGTCGATAATTATGAAATTATTAAACTTTTTATACCCTGAACCCATTGAAAATGGGAATTCAGGGTATAATGTTTTTGTGAAAATGTATGTAACAGGCAGAAGGAGACGTCGCAGACCCCATAAAGTATATATATTCTTGATCAGCACAAAAAAATAAGTTGATATAGCCCTGTCCGTCTGTCCGTCCGTCCGTCCGTCCGTCCGTCCGTCCGTCCGTCCGTCCGTCCGTCCGTATGAACGTCGAGATTTCGGAAACTACAAAAACTAGAGAGCTGAAATTTTACATGAACACTCGTATCTTAGTTACGCAGTACAAGTTTATTTTGTTTTCGTTTACGTTTTTTAGTTTTTTTGAGCATAACTTCTACACCGTTTTGGCTATAGACTTCAAATTTGTATATTTAGATAGATATTATGGATACGCAGATTTTGCAATTTTCAGATTTTAGATGCCACGCCGCATTTGCCCCCAATTTGAAAAAACGTATTTCAAATACTAGAGACTTGTAATTTGGCAATCGGATAAATTTGAATGCTATTAATATATTCTAAAAGTTTCATGAAGATAGTCCATCTAGAAACGGAGTTATAAGCGTTCAAAGTACAGCCCATCCCACCCCCAACCCTCGGCAGCAACTGCGCGGTTAGCAGAGCGCGCGCTTATACGTGCGTAAAGAAGAAGAATATTATTTTTTTTGCAGGGTTCAGGGTATCTCGTAGTCGAGCCGTCTCGACTAGATCCTTCTTACGTGTTTTTTTTTTTATATCAAATTTTCAATGTCCTTTTAATTGGATTTTATTTAACTAGCATCTTTTCAGTGGTAATATTTTGGTGCTTGTTTCTATTTTTCTTTTAATTAATAGAATTAGTTTGAGCTAAGAAGGTTTTGTATCAAATAAAGATTTTTTTATTGTAACTGGCTGGCCTTACTGCTATTTGCAAAATATAATACCTAATAATTCTCAAATGGTTATAGCTTAGCACGTGTAGTAGTAGCAACCATTTGTCGATAATTATTAAAGTTTTAAATCTTTTTTTTTTTTTTTCATTTAAATTTTGAATGGATTTTTTTTACTAACATATTTCAGTGTTATTATTTTGGGGATTGTTCCTTTTTTTTTTTTTAATTAATAGAACCAATTTGAGCTAATAAGGTTTCGAATCAAATAAAGATTTTTTTTATTGTAACTAGATGACCTTACTGCTATTTGCAAACTATCGGACCTAATAATTCTCAAATGGCTAGAGCTTAGCACCAGCAGTAGTTGCAAATATTTGTCGATGATTATTAAAGTATTACATATTTATTTATTTTTTTTTTTTCATATCAAATTTTCAGTGTCATTTCTAGTTGGATATTTTTAGAAACATGTTTTCAATGTTAATAATTTGGTGCTTGTTAATAATAAAGATTTTTTTATTATAACTGGCTGGCCTTACTGCTATTTGCAAAATATAAGACGTAATAATTCTCAAATGGTTAAAGCTTAGCACGAGTAGTAGTAGCAACCATTCGTCGATAATTATTAAAGTTTCAAATCTTTTTTTTTTTTCCATTTCAAATTTTCAATGGATTTTATTTAACTTTTTTGTTTTCAGTGGTGATATTATGGTGCTTGTTTCTTATTTTCTTTTAATTAATAGAATTAGTTTGAGCTAATAAGCTTTTGAATCAAATAAAGATTTTATTATTATAACTGGCTGGCCTTACTGCTATTTGCAAAATATAAGACGTAATAATTCTCTAATGGTTAAAGCTTAGCACGAGTAGTAGTAGCAACCATTCGTCGATAATTATTAAAGTTTCAAATCTTTTTTTTTTTTTTTCATTTCAAATTTTCAATGGATTTTATTTAACTTTTTTGTTTTCAGTGGTGATATTATGGTGCTTGTTTCTTTTTATACCCTGAACCCATTGAAAATGGGAAATCAGGGTATAATGGTTTTGTTAAATGTAAGTAACAGGGAGAAGGAGGCGTGGCAGACCCCATAAAGTATATATATTCTTGATCAGGGTGACGAGAAAAGTTGATATAGCCATGTCCGTCTGTCCGTCTGTCCGTCTGTCCGTATGTTTGAACGCAAGGATATCCGAAGATACAAAAGCTAGAGACTTCATTCTTTTTGTGCGCAGTACGAGTTTGTTTCAGAAATTCGATAACTCTTATATTTCCAGAGTTATCGATATATCAATTTATCGAGAATCAGTAAAAAAATTATATCTCGCTCATCTTTAGAGTTAGAGTCTCCAAGTCTTCCACATTTATATAGATATTAATTTAATACAATTTCGGTTTTTGGCAGATTTTGGATTCCGGTCCCCAATTCATCTCCACACCCCCAAATGTGTAAAAAATGTATTTCAAATACTAGAGACATACAGTTTGGTTTGGCATATAGATATGATTGTCATGATCATAATCTGAACGTGTGATTACAAATGTCCATCTAGAAACAGAGTTATTAATCATAGAAGTTGTCGCAACGCAACCCACGTGGCAGAGCAAGCTAGGCAGCGCGTCAGCAAGACGCCTGCAATGCGTACATACATACATATACATATGTATGTATGTATACGTGCAAGCGTAGATCAGCGTGTGGCTGCGTGCGCATTTGTACATTTGTATGTAAAGCTAATTGTAAGCGTTGAGATTTCTAAAAAATCTTAAAATGTTCAATAGAATATCTAGATCATATGCTGAAACTTTTAATACAATTCCTTAAATACGTTCATATTTATTAAACAAAATAAAGCAATTAAAATCGCAATGCAAATGCAAGCAACGTTGGCAACGCAAAGCAATTTCCTATGCGTGTGCACATATACACACAAAACAGCTTGGGCTGTTTTCTATGTTGCCATCCATGCAGATTCTTAGAATCAGAATTGTCTTTGAATTGTGTTTAGCATTGTCTTTGAATTGTATTTGTATTTTCAGCCTCTGCTTTAGTTTTTGTTTTGTTTCGTATATGACGCATAGCACTGAATTTCATTCGTTTTCGCTATTGCGAGTTTAAGATGTGCCGTGGTGTAGATGGCTAGACTGTTGCATGTAATGTTAGATCATCGCGAGTTCTACAACACCGATGTTAAGTCTTATGTCCATTGACAAGTTCTAAGTCCATAATAATTTTTATTTTTTTTTATATAGACATACATAGATACTAATTTAATACAATATCGGTTTTTGTCAGATTTTGTATCCCGGTCCCCAATTCACCTCAAAATGTGTTAAAACACTTATTTTAAAGTCATACAGTTTGGTTTGACATATAGACCTGACAGTTTGATTACGAAACAGAATTATGAATCAAATAAGTTTTCGCAGCTTAACAAACGTGACAGAGCAAGCGAGACAGCGAGTCAGCAAGACGCCTGCAATGCATACACACATGCATGCGTACAAGCGTAGATCAGCGTGTGTATGCATGTGTACTTTGCTATGCGTGCAGAAACGAATCGAATAATTCTTAGAATATTATTCTTTCTACGAGGGGTTCGGGGGATTTCGTAGTTGAGCAGTCTCGACTGCAGCTTTCTTACTTGTTTTCTTTTAATTAATAGAATTAGTTTGAGCTAAGAAGGTTTTGTATCAAATAAAGATTTTTTTATTGTAACTGGCTGGCCTTACTGCTATTTGCAAAATATAAGACCTAATAATTCTCAAATGGTTATAGCTTAGCACGTGTAGTAGTAGCAACCATTTGTCGATAATTATTAAAGTTTTAAATCTATTTTTTTTTTTTTTTTCATTTCAAATTTTGAATGGATTTTTTTTACTAACATGTTTTCAGTGTTAATATTTTGGGGCTTGTTCCTTTTTTTTTTTTTTAATTAATAGAACCAATTTGAGCTAATAAGGTTTCGAATCAAATAAAGATTTTTTTATTGTAACTAGCTGGCCTTACTGCTATTTGCAAACTATCGGACCTAATAATTCTCAAATGGCTATAGCCTAGCACCAGCAGTAATTGCAAATATTTGTCGGTGATTATTAAAGTATTACATATTTATTTTTTTTTTTTTTTTCATTTCAAATTTTCAGTGTCATTTCTAGTTGGATATTTTTAGAAACATGTTTTCAATGTTAATAATTTGGTGCTTGTTAATAATAAAGATTTTTTTATTATAACTGGCTGGCCTTACTGCTATTTGCAAAATATAAGACGTAATAATTCTCAAATGGTTAAAGCTTAGCACGAGTAGTAGTAGCAACTATTCGTCGATAATTATTAAAGTTTTAAATCTTTTTTTTTTTTTTTTTCATTTCAAATTTTCAATGGATTTTATTTAACTTTTTTGTTTTCAGTGGTGATATTTTGGTGCTTGTTTCTATTTTTCTTTTAATTAATAGAATTAGTTTGAGCTAAGAAGGTTTTGTATCAAATAAAGATTTTTTTATTGTAACTGGCTGGCCTTACTGCTATTTGCAAAATATAATACCTAATAATTCTCAAATGGTTATAGCTTAGCACGTGTAGTAGTAGCAACCATTTGTCGATAATTATTAAAGTTTTAAATCTTTTTTTTTTTTCATTTAAATTTTGAATGGATTTTTTTTACTAACATATTTCAGTGTTATTATTTTGGGGATTGTTCCTTTTTTTTTTTTTTTTAATTAATAGAACCAATTTGAGCTAATAAGGTTTCGAATCAAATAAAGATTTTTTTATTGTAACTAGCTGGCCTTACTGCTATTTGCAAACTATCGGACCTAATAATTCTCAAATGGCTATAGCCTAGCACCAGCAGTAATTGCAAATATTTGTCGGTGATTATTAAAGTATTACATATTTATTTTTTTTTTTTTTTCATTTCAAATTTTCAGTGTCATTTCTAGTTGGATATTTTTAGAAACATGTTTTCAATGTTAATAATTTGGTGCTTGTTAATAATAAAGATTTTTTTATTATAACTGGCTGGCCTTACTGCTATTTGCAAAATATAAGACGTAATAATTCTCAAATGGTTAAAGCTTAGCACGAGTAGTAGTAGCAACCATTCGTCGATAATTATTAAAGTTTCAAATCTTTTTTTTTCCATTTCAAATTTTCAATGGATTTTATTTAACTTTTTTGTTTTCAGTGGTGATATTATGGTGCTTGTTTCTTATTTTCTTTTAATTAATAGAATTAGTTTGAGCTAATAAGCTTTTGAATCAAATAAAGATTTTATTATTATAACTGGCTGGCCTTACTGCTATTTGCAAAATATAAGACGTAATAATTCTCAAATGGTTAAAGCTTAGCACGAGTAGTAGTAGCAACTATTCGTCGATAATTATTAAAGTTTTAAATCTTTTTTTTTTTTTTTCATTTCAAATTTTCAATGGATTTTATTTAACTTTTTTGTTTTCAGTGGTGATATTTTGGTGCTTGTTTCTTTTTTTCTTTTAATTAATAGAATTAGTTTGAGCTAATAAGCTTTTGAATCAAATAAAGATTTTATTATTATAACTGGCTGGCCTTACTGCTATTTGCAAAATATAATACCTAATAATTCTCAAGTGGTTATAGCTTAGCACGTGCAGTAGTAGCAATAATTTGTCGATAATTATGAAAGTATTAAACTTTTTTTTTATATCAAATTTTCAATGTCCTTTTAATTGGATTTTATTTAACTAACATTTTTTCAGTGGTAATATTTTGGTGATTGTTGCTTTTTTTCTTTTAATTAATAGAATTAGTTTGAGCTAAGAAGGTTTTGTATCAAGTAAAGATTTTTTTATTGTAACTGGCTGGCCTTATTGCTATTTGCAAAATATAAGACCTAATAATTCTCAAATGGTTATAGCTTAGCACGTGCAGTAGTAGCAACCATTCGTCGATATTCTTTTTTTTTTTCATTTCAAATTTTCAATGGATTTTATTTAATTTTTTTATTTTCAGTGGTGATATTTTGGTGATTGTTTCTTTTTTTCTTTTAAGTAATCGAATTAGTTTGAGCTAATAAGGGTTTAAATCAATTAAAGACTTTTTATATAATTGGCTGGCCTTACTGCTATTTGCAAAATATAAGACCAAATAATTCTCAAATGGTTATAGCTTAGCACGAGTAGTAGTTGCAATCATTTGTCGATGATTATTAAAGTTTTAATCTTTTTTTTTCATTTCAAATTTTCAATGGATTTTATTTAACTTTTTTATTTTCAGTGGTGATATTTTGGTGCTTGTTTCTTTTTTTCTTTTAATTAATAGAATTAATTTGAGCTAATAAGCTTTTGAATCAAATAAAGATTTTTTTATTGTAACTGGCTGGCCTTACTGCTCTTTGCAAAATATAAGACGTAATAATTCTCAAATGGTTATAGCTTAGCACGAGTAGTAGTAGCAATAATTTGTCGATAATTATGAAATTATTAAACTTTTTTTTTTATATAAAATTTTCAATGTCCTTTTAATTGGATTTTATTTAACTAGCATTTCTTCAGTGGTAATATTTTGGTGCTTGTTTCTTGTTTTCTTTTAAGTAATCGAATTAGTTTGAGCTAAGAAGGTTTTGTATCAAATAAAGATTTTTTTATTGTAACTGGCTGGCCTTATTGCTATTTGCAAAATATAAGACCTAATAATTCTCAAATGGTTATAGCTTAGCACGTGCAGTAGTAGCAACCATTCGTCGATATTCTTTTTTTTTTCCATTTCAAATTTTCAATGGATTTTATTTAATTTTTTTATTTTCAGTGGTGATATTTTGGTGATTGTTTCTTTTTTTCTTTTAAGTAATCGAATTAGTTTGAGCTAATAAGGGTTTAAATCAATTAAAGATTTTTATATAATTGGCTGGCCTTATTGCTATTTGCAAAATATAAGACCTAATAATTCTCAAATGGTTATAGCTTAGCACGTGTATTAGTAGCAACCATTCGTCGATAATTATTAAAGTTTTAAATATTTTTTTTTTTTTCATTTCAAATTTTCAATGGATTTTATTTAACTTTTTTGTTTTCAGTGGTGATATTTTGGTGATTGTTTCTTTTTTTCTTTTAAGTAATCGAATTAGTTTGAGCTAATAAGGTTTCGAATCAGATATAGACTTTTTTATTATAATTGGCTGGCCTTACTGCTATTTGCAAAATATAAGACCTAATAATTCTCAAATGGTTATAGCTTAGCACGAGTAGTAGTTGCAATCATTTGTCGATGATTATTAAAGTATTACATTTTTTTTTTATTTCAAATTTTTAGTGTCATTTCTAGTTGGATATTTTTAGAAACATGTTTTCAATGTTAATAATTTGGTGCTTGTTAATAATAATGATTTTTTTATTATAACTGGCTGGCCTTACTGCTATTTGCAAAATATAAGACGTAATAATTCTCAAATGGTTAAAGCTTAGCACGAGTAGTAGTAGCAACCATTCGTCGATAATTATTAAAGTTTTAAATCTTTTTTTTTTTCATTTCAAATTTTCAATGGTTTTGAATCAAATAAAGATTTTATTATTATAACTGGCTGGCCTTACTGCTATTTGCAAAATATAATACCTAATAATTCTCAAGTGGTTATAGCTTAGCACGTGCAGTAGTAGCAATAATTTGTCGATAATTATGAAAGTATTAAACTTTTTTTTTTATATCAAATTTTCAATGTCCTTTTAATTGGATTTTATTTAACTAACATTTTTTCAGTGGTAATATTTTGGTGATTGTTGCTTTTTTTCTTTTAATTAATAGAATTAGTTTGAGCTAAGAAGGTTTTGTATCAAGTAAAGATTTTTTTATTGTAACTGGCTGGCCTTATTGCTATTTGCAAAATATAAGACCTAATAATTCTCAAATGGTTATAGCTTAGCACGTGCAGTAGTAGCAACCATTCGTCGATATTCTTTTTTTTTTCATTTCAAATTTTCAATGGATTTTATTTAACTTTTTTATTTTCAGTGGTGATATTTTGGTGATTGTTTCTTTTTTTCTTTTAAGTAATCGAATTAGTTTGAGCTAATAAGGGTTTAAATCAATTAAAGACTTTTTTATTATAATTGGCTGGCCTTACTGCTATTTGCAAAATATAAGACCTAATAATTCTCAAATGGTTATAGCTTAGCACGAGTAGTAGTTGCAATCATTTGTCGATGATTATTAAAGTTTTAATCTTTTTTTTTCATTTCAAATTTTCAATGGATTTTATTTAACTTTTTTATTTTCAGTGGTGATATTTTGGTGCTTGTTTCTTTTTTTCTTTTAATTAATAGAATTAATTTGAGCTAATAAGCTTTTGAATCAAATAAAGATTTTTTTATTGTAACTGGCTGGCCTTACTGCTATTTGCAAAATATAAGACGTAATAATTCTCAAATGGTTATAGCTTAGCACGAGTAGTAGTAGCAATAATTTGTCGATAATTATGAAATTATTAAACTTTTTTTTTTATTTCAAATTTTCAATGTCCTTTTAATTGGATTTTATTTAACTAGCATTTCTTCAGTGGTAATATTTTGGTGCTTGTTTCTTGTTTTCTTTTAAGTAATCGAATTAGTTTGAGCTAAGAAGGTTTTGTATCAAATAAAGATTTTTTTATTGTAACTGGCTGGCCTTACTGCTATTTGCAAAATATAAGACCTAATAATTCTCAAATGGTTATAGCTTAGCACGTGCAGTAGTAGCAATCATTTGTCGATAATTATGAAAGTATTAAACTTTTTTTATCATTTCAAATTTTCAATGGATTTTATTTAACTATTTTTTTTTCAGTGGTAATATTTTGGTGATTGTTTCTTTTTTTCTTTTAATTAATAGAATTAGTTTGAGCTAAGAAGGTTTTGTATCAATTAAAGATTTTTTTATTGTAACTGGCTGGCCTTATTGCTATTTGCAAAATATAAGACCTAATAATTCTCAAATGGTTATAGCTTAGCACGTGTAGTAGTAGCAACCATTCGTCGATAATTATTAAAGTTTTAAATTATTTTTTTTTTTCATTTCAAATTTTCAATGGATTTTATTTAACTTTTTTGTTTTCAGTGGTGATATTTTGGTGATTGTTTCTTTTTTTCTTTTAAGTAATCGAATTAGTTTGAGCTAATAAGGTTTCGAATCAGATATAGACTTTTTTATTATAATTGGCTGGCCTTACTGCTATTTGCAAAATATAAGACCTAATAATTCTCAAATGGTTATAGCTTAGCACGAGTAGTAGTTGCAATCATTTGTCGATGATTTTTAAAGTATTACATTTTTTTTTTTATTTCAAATTTTTAGTGTCATTTCTAGTTGGATATTTTTAGAAACATGTTTTCAATGTTAATAATTTGGTGCTTGTTAATAATAAAGATTTTTTTATTATAACTGGCTGGCCTTACTGCTATTTGCAAAATATAAGACGTAATAATTCTCAAATGGTTAAAGCTTAGCACGAGTAGTAGTAGCAACCATTCGTCGATAATTATTAAAGTTTTAAATCTTTTTTTTTTTTCATTTCAAATTTTCAATGGATTTTATTTAACTTTTTTTTTTCAGTGGTGATATTTTGGTGCTTGTTTTTTTTTCTTTTAATTAATAGAATTAGTTTGAGCTAATAAGGTTTTGAATCAAATAAAGATTTTATTATTATAACTGGCTGGCCTTACTGCTATTTGCAAAATATAATACCTAATAATTCTCAAATGGTTATAGCTTAGCACGAGCAGTAGTAGCAATAATTTGTCGATAATTATGAAAGTATTAAACTTTTTTTTTATATCAAATTTTCAATGTCCTTTTAATTGGATTTTATTTAACTAACATTTTTTCAGTGGTAATATTTTGGTGATTGTTGCTTTTTTTCTTTTAATTAATAGAATTAGTTTGAGCTAAGAAGGTTTTGTATCAAGTAAAGATTTTTTTATTGTAACTGGCTGGCCTTATTGCTATTTGCAAAATATAAGACCTAATAATTCTCAAATGGTTATAGCTTAGCACGTGCAGTAGTAGCAACCATTCGTCGATAATTATTAAATTTTTAAACTTTTTTTTCATTTCAAATTTTCAATGGATTTTATTTAACTTTTTTTTTTTCAGTGGTGATATTTTGGTGCTTGTTTCTTTTTTTCTTTTAATTAATCGAATTAGTTTGAGCTAATAAGGTTTTGAATCAAATAAAGATTTTTTTATTGTAACTGGCTGGCCTTACTGCTATTTGCAAAATATAAGACCAAATAATTCTCAAATGGTTATAGCTTAGCACGAGTAGTAGTTGCAATCATTTGTCGATGATTATTAAAGTTTTAATATCTTTTTTTTTTTCATTTCAAATTTTCAATGGATTTTATTTAACTTTTTTATTTTCAGTGGTGATATTTTGGTGCTTGTTTCTTTTTTCTTTTAATTAATAGAATTAATTTGAGCTAATAAGCTTTTGAATCAAATAAAGATTTTTTTATTGTAACTGGCTGGCCTTACTGCTCTTTGCAAAATATAAGACGTAATAATTCTCAAATGGTTATAGCTTAGCACGAGTAGTAGTAGCAATAATTTGTCGATAATTATGAAATTATTAAACTTTTTTTTTATATCAAATTTTCAATGTCCTTTTAATTGGATTTTATTTAACTAACATTTTTTCAGTGGTAATATTTTGGTGATTGTTGCTTTTTTTCTTTTAATTAATAGAATTAGTTTGAGCTAAGAAGGTTTTGTATCAAGTAAAGATTTTTTTATTGTAACTGGCTGGCCTTATTGCTATTTGCAAAATATAAGACCTAATAATTCTCAAATGGTTATAGCTTAGCACGTGCAGTAGTAGCAACCATTCGTCGATATTCTTTTTTTTTCATTTCAAATTTTCAATGG
>JAWNPR010000092.1:0-18059 GCA_035047405.1 Drosophila stalkeri
TTTTCAGTGTCATTTCTAGTTGGATATTTTTAGAAACATGTTTTCAATGTTAATAATTTGGTGCTTGTTAATAATAAAGATTTTTTATTATAACTGGCTGGCCTTACTGCTATTTGCAAAATATAAGACGTAATAATTCTCAAATGGTTAAAGCTTAGCACGAGTAGTAGTAGCAACCATTCGTCGATAATTATTAAAGTTTTAAATCTTTTTTTTTATCATTTCAAATTTTCAATGGATTTTATTTAACTATCATGTTTTCAGTGGTGATATTTTGGTGCTTGTTTCTTTTTTCTTTTAAGTAATCGAATTAGTTTGAGCTAATAAGGTTTTGAATCAAATAAAGATTTTATTATTATAACTGGCTGGCCTTACTGCTAATTGCAAAATATAAGATCTAATAATTCTCAAATGGTTATAGCTTAGCACGAGTAGTAGTTGCAATCATTTGTCTATGATTATTAAAGTATTACATTTTTTTTTTCATTTCCAATTTTTATTAAATTTCTAGTTGGATTTTTAGTAACATGTTTCAGTGTTAATATTTTCGTGCTTGTTTTTTTTTTTTTTTTTTTTTTTTTTTTTTTTTTTTTTTTTTTTTTTTAGAATAAAAAAAAGATTTTTTTTATTGTAACTGGCTGGCCTTAGCCCTAGTTGCAAAATATAAGACATAATAATTCTCAAATGGGTATAGCTTTGCACGAGTAGTAGTTGCAACCATTCTTCGATAATTATTAAATTTTAATTTTTTTTTTTCATTTCAAATTTTCAAAAAAAAAAAAATTGGATTTTATTTAACTTTTTTGTTTTCAGTGGTGGTATTTTGGTGCTTGTTTCTCCTTTATTTTAATTAATAGAATTAGTTTGAGCTAATAAGCTTTTGAATCAAATAAAGATTTTATTATTATAACTGGTTGGCCTTACTGCTAATTGCAAAATATAAGATCTAATAATTCTCAAATGGTTGCAACAGAGCACGAGTAGTAGTTGCAATCATTTGTCTATGATTATTAAAGTATTACATTTTTTTTTTTTCATTTCAAATTTTTAGTGTCATTTCTAGTTGGATTTTTTTTAGTAACATGTTTTCAGTGTTAATATTTTCGTGCTTGTTTTTTTTTTTTTTTTTTTTTTTTTTTTTTTTTTTTTTTTTTTTTTTTTGAATAAAAGAACGATTTTTTTATTTGTAACTGGCTGGCCTTACTGGTATTTACAAAATATAAGACGTAATAATTCTCAAATGGTTATAGCTTAGCACGAGTAAAGTAGTTGCAACCATTTGTCGATGAATATTAAAAAGTTTTAACTCTTTTTTTTCATTGGAAATTGAAATTGTTTTTAAAATTGGATTTATTTTACTAACATGTTTTTTGGTGTTAATACTTTGGGACTAGTTCCTTTTTCCTTTAATTAATAGACAAATTACTTTGAGCTAAGAAGGTTTCGAATCAAATAAAGATTTTTTTATTGTAACTAGCTATGCCTTACTGCCTATTTCCAAAGTATAAGACGTAATAATTCTCAAATGGTCAAAGCTTAGCACGAGTAGTAGTAGCAACCATTCTTCGATAATTATTAAAGTTTTAAATCATTTTTTTTTCATTTTCAAATTTTCAATGGATTTTATTTAACAATATTGTTTTCAGTGGTGATATTTTGGTGCTTGTTTCTTTTTTCTTTTAATTAATAGAATTAGTTTGAGCTAATAAGCTTTTGAATCAAATAAAGATTTTATTATTATAACTGGCTCCACATGCTGCTATTTGCAAAATATAAGACCTAATAATTCTCAAATGGCTATAACTTAGAACGAGTAGTAGTTGCAATCAGTTGTGGGTTATTATTAAAGTATTCCACATTTTTTTCATTTCAAATTTTAAGTGTCATTTTAGTTGGATCTTTTTTGAGTAACATTTTTTTTGTTTTAATATTTTGGTGCTTTTTTTTTTTTTTTTTTTTTTTTTTTTTTTTTTTTTTTTTTTTTTTTTTTTTCAATAAATTAAAGATTTTTTTATTTGTAACTGGCTGGCCTTACTGGTATTTGCAAAATATGAGACCTAATAATTCTCAAATGGTTATAACTTAGCACGATGACGAAGTTGCAACCATTTGTCGATAATTATTAAAGTTTTAACTCTTTTTTTTTTCATTTCAAATTTTGAATGGATTTATTTTTACTAACATGTTTTGAGTGTTAATACTTTGGGGACTAGTTCCTTTTTCTTTTTAATTAATAGAACCAATTAGAGCTAGGAAGGTTTCGAATCAAATAAAGATTTTTTTATTGTAACTAGCTGGCCTTACTGCTATTTGCAAAATATAAGACGTAATAATTCTTAAATAGTCTGAAAGCTTAGCACGAGTAGTAGTAGCAACCATTCTTCGATAATTATTAAAGTTTTAAATCTTTTTTTTTTCATTTCAAATTTTCAATGGATTTTATTTAACTTTTTTTTTTCAGTGGTGATATTTTGGTGATTGTTTCTGTTTTTCTTTTTTAATTAATAGAATTAGTTTGAGCTAATAAGCTTTTGAATCAAATAAAGATTTTATAATTATAACTTGCTGGCCTTACTGCTATTTGCCAAATATAAGACCTAATAATTCTCAAATGGCTATAGCTTAACACGAGTAGTAGTCGCAACCATTTGTCGATGATTATTAAAGTTATTACATTTTTTTTTTTCATTTCAAATTTTTAGTGTCCATTTCTAGTTGGATATTTTTAGTAACATGTTTTCAAGTGCTTAATAGTTTGAGCTATAAGCTTGTTAATCAAATAAAGATTTTTTTATTGTAACTGGCTGGCCTTACTGCTATTTGCAAAATATAAGACTTAATAATTCTCAAATGGTTATAGCTTAGCACGAGTAGTAGTAGCAACCATTTGTCGATAATTATTAAAGTTTTAAATTTTTTTTTTTTATTTCAAATTTTCAATGGATTTTATTTAACTTTCTTGTTTTCAGTGGTGATATTTTGGTGCTTGTTTCTTTTTTCTTTTTAATTAATAGAATTAGTTTGAGCTAATAAGTTTTGAATAAATAAAGACTTTTTTATTGTAACTGGCTGGCCTTACTGCTATTTGCAAAATATAAGACCTAATAATTCTCAAATGGTTATAGCTTAGCACGAGTAGTAGTAGCAACCATTCGTCGATAATTATGCAAGTTATTAAACTTTTTTTTTTTATCATTTCAATTATTTGGGGTTTTCAATGGATTTTATTTAACTTTTTTATTTTCAGTGGTGATATTTTGGTGCTTGGGGGGAAGAAAGGTATAGATAGTAGTTGATCATTTGTGTGTTATTAAAGTTTTTTTTTTTTTTTCATTTTTGTGTTTTCTTTTTTCTTTAATTAATAGAATTAGTTTGAGCTAATAAGCTTTTGAATCAAATAAAGATTTTATTATTATAACTGGCTGGCCTTACTGCTATTTGCAAAATATAAGACGTAATAATTCTCAAATGGTTATAGCTTAGCACGAGTAGTAGTAGCAATAATTTGTCGATAATTATGAAAGTTATTAAATTTTTTTTTTTTATATCAAATTTTCGATGTCCTTTTAATTGGATTTTATTTAACTAGCATTTTTTCAGTGGTAATATTTTTGTGCTTGTTTCTTTTTTTCTTTTAAGTAATCGAATTAGTTTGAGTTAATAAGGTTTTGTATCAAATAAAGATTTTTTTATTGTAACTGGCTGACCTTACTGCTATTTGCAAAATATAAGACCTAATAATTCTCAAATGGTTGTAGCTTAGCACGTGTAGTAGTAGCAACCATTCGTCGATAATTATTAAAGTTTTAAATCTTTTTTTTTTCATTTCAAATTTTCAATGGATTTTATTTAACTTTTTTGTTTTCACTGGTGATATTTTGGTGATTGTTTCTTTTTTTCTTTTAAGTAATCGAATTAGTTTGAGCTAATAAGGTTTTGAATCAAATAAAGACTTTTTTATTATAATTGGCTGGCCTTACTGCTATTTGCAAAATATAAGACCATAATAATTCTCAAATGGTTATAGCTTAGCACGAGTAGTAGTTGCAATCATTTGTCGATGATTATTAAAGTATTACATTTTTTTTTATTTCAAATTTTTAGTGTCATTTCTAGTTGGATATTTTTAGAAACATGTTTTCAATGTTAATAATTTGGTGCTTGTTAATAATAAAGATTTTTTTATTATAACTGGCTGGCCTTACTGCTATTTGCAAAATATAAGACGTAATAATTCTCAAATGGTTAAAGCTTAGCACGAGTAGTAGTAGCAACCATTCGTCGATAATTATTAAAGTTTTAAATCTTTTTTTTTTTTTTCATTTCAAATTTTCAATGGATTTTATTTAGGGGGGTTTTGAATCAAATAAAGATTTTTTTATTGTAACTGGCTGGCCTTACTGCTATTTGCAAAATATAAGACCTAATAATTCTCAAATGGTTATAGCTTAGCACGTGTAGTAGTAGCAACCATTCGTCGATAATTATTAAATTTTTAAATCTTTTTTTTTATTTCAATTTTCAATGTCTTTTATTGGATTTTATTTAACTAGCATGTTTTCAGTGGTAATATTTTGGTGCTTGTTTCTTTTTTCTTTTTTAATAGAATTGTTTGAGCTAATAAGGTTTTGTATAAATAAAGATTTTTTTATTGTAACTGGCTGGCCTTACTGCTATTTGCAAAATATAAGACCTAATAATTCTCAAATGGTTATAGCTTAGCACGTGTAGTAGTAGCAACCATTCGTCGATAATTATTAAAGTTTTAAATTTTTTTTTTTTCATTTCAAATTTTCAATGGATTTTATTTAACTTTTTTATTTTCAGTGGTGATATTTTGGTGATTGTTTCTTTTTTCTTTTAAGTAATCGAATTAGTTTGAGCTAATAAGGTTTCGAATCAGATATAGACTTTTTTATTATAATTGGCTGGCCTTACTGCTATTTGCAAAATATAAGACCTAATAATTCTCAAATGGTTATAGCTTAGCACGAGTAGTAGTTGCAATCATTTGTCGATGATTATTAAAGTATTACATTTTTTTTTTTATCATTTCAAATTTTTAGTGTCATTTCTAGTTGTGATATTTTTAGAAACATGTTTTCAATGTTAATAATTTGGTGCTTGTTAATAATAAAGATTTTTTTATTATAACTGGCTGGCCTTACTGCTATTTGCAAAATATAAGACGTAATAATTCTCAAATGGTTAAAGCTTAGCACGAGTAGTAGTAGCAACCATTCGTCGATAATTATTAAAGTTTTAAATCTTTTTTTTTTTTCATTTCAAATTTTCAATGGATTTTATTTAACTTTTTTGTTTTCAGTGGTGATATTTTGGTGCTTGTTTCTTTTTTTCTTTTAATTAATAGAATTAGTTTGAGCTAATAATCTTTTGAATCAAATAAAGATTTTATTATTATAACTGGCTGGCCTTACTGCTATTTGCAAAATATAAGACCTAATAATTCTCAAATGGTTATAGCTTAGCACGAGTAGTAGTAGCAATAATTTGTCGATAATTATGAAATTATTAAACTTTTTTTTTTATATCAAATTTTCAATGTCCTCTTAATTGGATTTTATTTAACAAGCATTTTTTCAGTGGTAATATTTTGGTGCTTGTTAATAA
This sequence comes from Drosophila stalkeri, assembly GCA_035047405.1. Lineage (NCBI taxonomy): Eukaryota > Metazoa > Arthropoda > Insecta > Diptera > Drosophilidae > Drosophila > Drosophila stalkeri. The sequence goes on from JAWNPR010000092.1 coordinate 5,632, forward strand.
TAAAGATTTTTTTATTGTAACTGGCTGGCCTTACTGGTATTTGCAAAATATAAGACCTAATAAATCTCAAATGGTTATAGCTTAGCACGAGTAGTAGTAGCAACCATTCGTCGATAATTATAAAATTATTAAACTTTTTTTTTGTTCATTTCAAATTTTCAATGGATTTTATTTAACTTTTTTATTTTCAGTGGTGATATTTTGGTGCTTGTTTCTTTTTTTCTTTTAATTAATAGAATTAGTTTGAGCTAATAAGGTTTTGAATCAAATAAAGATTTTATTATTATAACTGGCTGGCCTTACTGCTATTTGCAAAATATAATACCTAATAATTCTCAAATGGTTATAGCTTAGCACGAGTAGTAGTTGCAATAATTTGTCGATAATTATGAAATTATTAAACTTTTTTTTTATATCAAATTTTCAATGTCCTTTTAATTGGATTTTATTTAACTAGCATTTTTTCAGTGGTAATATTTTGGTGTTGTTTCTTGTTAATAATAAAGATTTTTTTATTGTAACTGGCTGGCCTTACTGCTATTTGCAAAATATAAGACCTAATAATTCTCAAATGGTTATAGCTTAGCACGAGTAGTAGTAGCAACCATTCGTCGATAATTATTAAAGTTTTAAATCTTTTTTTTTATTTCAAATTTTCAATGGATTTTATTTAACTTTTTTGTTTTCAGTGGTGATATTTTGGTGATTGTTTCTTTTTTCTTTTAAGTAATCGAATTAGTTTGAGCTAATAAGGTTTCGAATCAAATAAAGACTTTTTTATTATAATTGGCTGGCCTTACTGCTATTTGCAAAATATAAGACCTAATAATTCTCAAATGGTTATAGCTTAGCACGAGTAGTAGTTGCAATCATTTGTCGATGATTATTAAAGTATTACATTTTTTTTTATTTCAAATTTTTAGTGTCATTTCTAGTTGGATATTTTTAGAAACATGTTTTCAATGTTAATAATTTGGTGCTTGTTAATAATAAAGATTTTTTTATTATAACTGGCTGGCCTTACTGCTATTTGCAAAATATAAGACGTAATAATTCTCAAATGGTTAAAGCTTAGCACGAGTAGTAGTAGCAACCATTCGTCGATAATTATTAAAGTTTTAAATCTTTTTTTTTATTTCAAATTTTCAATGGATTTTATTTAACTTTTTTGTTTTCAGTGGTGATATTTTGGTGCTTGTTTCTTTTTTCTTTTAATTAATAGAATTAGTTTGAGCTAATAAGGTTTTGAATCAAATAAAGACTTTTTTATTATAACTGGCTGGCCTTACTGCTATTTGCAAAATATAAGACCTAATAATTCTCAAATGGTTATAGCTTAGCACGAGTAGTAGTAGCAATCATTTGTCGATAATTATGAAATTATTAAATTTTTTTTTTATTTCAAATTTTCAATGTCATTTTAGTTGGATTTTATTTAACTAGCATTTTTTCAGTGGTAATATTTTGGTGCTTGTTAATAATAAAGATTTTTTTATTATAACTGGCTGGCCTTACTGCTATTTGCAAAATATAAGACCTAATAATTCTCAAATGGTTATAGCTTAGCACGAGTAGTAGTTGCAATCATTTGTCGATGATTATTAAAGTATTAAATTTTTTTTTTTATTTCAAATTTTCAGTGTGATTTTATTTAACTTTTTAGTAAATTTTTCAGTGTTAATATTTTGGTGACTTGTTTCTTTTTTTTTTTTTTAGTTTGAATAAATAAAGATTTTTTTATTGTAACTGGCTGGCCTTACTGCTATTTGCAAAATATAAGACCTAATAATTCTCAAATGGTTATAGCTTAGCACGAGTAGTAGTAGCAACCATTTGTCGATAATTATTAAAGTTTTAAATCTTTTTTTTTTTTTCATTTCAAATTTTCAATGGATTTTATTTAACTTTTTTGTTTTCAGTGGTGATATTTTGGTGCTTGTTTCTTTTTTCTTTTAATTAATAGAATTAGTTTGAGCTAATAAGCTTTTGAATCAAATAAAGATTTTTTATTATAACTGGCTGGCCTTACTGCTATTTGCAAAATATAAGACCTAATAATTCTCAAATGGTTATAGCTTAGCACGAGTAGTAGTTGCAATCATTTGTCGATGATTATTAAAGTATTACATTTTTTTTTTCATTTCAAATTTTTAATGTCATTTCTAGTTGGATATTTTTAGAAACATGTTTTCAATGTTAATAATTTGGTGCTTGTTAATAATAAAGATTTTTTTATTATAACTGGCTGGCCTTACTGCTATTTGCAAAATATAAGACGTAATAATTCTCAAATGGTTATAGCTTAGCACGAGTAGTAGTAGCAACCATTCGTCGATAATTATTAAAGTTTTAAATCTTTTTTTTTTCATTTCAAATTTTCAATGGATTTTATTTAACTTTTTTGTTTTCAGTGGTGATATTTTGGTGCTTGTTTCTTTTTTCTTTTAATTAATAGAATTAGTTTGAGCTAATAAGCTTTTGAATCAAATAAAGATTTTTTTATTATAACTGGCTGGCCTTACTGCTATTTGCAAAATATAAGACCTAATAATTCTCAAATGGTTATAGCTTAGCACGAGTAGTAGTTGCAATCATTTGTCGATGATTATTAAAGTATTACATTTTTTTTTCATTTCAAATTTTTAATGTCATTTCTAGTTGGATTTTTTTAGACTAACATTTTTTCAATGGTAATATTTTGGTGCTTGTTAATAATAAAGATTTTTTTATTGTAACTGGCTGGCCTTACTGCTATTTGCAAAATATAAGACCTAATAATTCTCAAATGGTTATAGCTTAGCACGAGTAGTAGTAGCAATCATTCGTCGATAATTATTAAAGTTTTAAATCTTTTTTTTTATTTCAAATTTTCAATGGATTTTATTTAACTTTTTTGTTTTCAGTGGTGATATTTTGGTGCTTGTTTCTTTTTTCTTTTAATTAATAGAATTAGTTTGAGCTAATAATCTTTTGAATCAAATAAAGATTTTATTATTATAATTGGCTGGCCTTACTGCTATTTGCAAAATATAAGACCTAATAATTCTCAAATGGTTATAGCTTAGCACGAGTAGTAGTAGCAATAATTTGTCGATAATTATGAAATTATTAAACTTTTTTTTTATATCAAATTTTCAATGTCCTCTTAATTGGATTTTATTTAACAAGCATTTTTTTAGTGGTAATATTTTGGTGCTTGTTAATAATAAAGATTTTTTTATTGTAACTGGCTGGCCTTACTGGTATTTGCAAAATATAAGACCTAATAATTCTCAAATGGTTATAGCTTAGCACGAGTAGTAGTAGCAACCATTCGTCGATAATTATTAAAATTATTAAATCTTTTTTTTGTTCATTTCAAATTTTCAATGGATTTTATTTAACTTTTTTATTTTCAGTGGTGATATTTTGGTGCTTGTTTCTTTTTTTCTTTTAATTAATAGAATTAGTTTGAGCTAATAAGGTTTTGAATCAAATAAAGATTTTATTATTATAACTGGCTGGCCTTACTGCTATTTGCAAAATATAATACCTAATAATTCTCAAATGGTTATAGCTTAGCACGAGTAGTAGTTGCAATAATTTGTCGATAATTATGAAATTATTAAACTTTTTTTTATATCAAATTTTCAATGTCCTTTTAATTGGATTTTATTTAACTAGCATTTTTTCAGTGGTAATATTTTGGTGCTTGTTAATAATAAAGATTTTTTTATTGTAACTGGCTGGCCTTACTGGTATTTGCAAAATATAAGACCTAATAATTCTCAAATGGTTATAGCTTAGCACGAGTAGTAGTAGCAACCATTTGTCGATAATTATTAAATTTTTAAATCTTTTTTTTTTTCATTTCAAATTTTCAATGGATTTTATTTAATTTTTTTTGTTTTCAGTGGTGATATTTTGGTGCTTGTTTCTTTTTTTTTTTTAATTAATAGAATTAGTTTGAGCTAATAAGGTTTTGAATCAAATAAAGATTTTTTTATTATAACTGGCTGGCCTTACTGCTATTTGCAAAATATAAGACCTAATAATTCTCAAATGGTTATAGCTTAGCACGAGTAGTAGTTGCAATAATTTGTCGATAATTATGAAATTATTAAACTTTTTTTTTTATATCAAATTTTCAATGTCCTTTTAATTGGATTTTATTTAACTAGCATTTTTTCAGTGGTAATATTTTGGTGCTTGTTTCTTTTTTCTTTTAAGTAATCGAATTAGTTTGAGCTAAGAAGGTTTTGAATCAAATAAAGATTTTTTTATTGTAACTGGCTGGCCTTACTGCTATTTGCAAAATATAAGACGTAATAATTCTCAAATGGTTATAGCTTAGCACGAGTAGTAGTAGCAACCATTCGTCGATAATTATTAAAGTTTTAAATCTTTTTTTTTTTCATTTCAAATTTTCAATGGATTTTATTTAACTTTTTTATTTTCAGTGGTGATATTTTGGTGGTTGTTTCTTGTTTCTTTTAAGTAATCGAATTAGTTTGAGCTAATAAGGTTTTGAATCAAATAAAGATTTTTTTATTATAATTGGCTGGCCTTACTGCTATTTGCAAAATATAAGACCTAATAATTCTCAAATGGTTATAGCTTAGCACGAGTAGTAGTTGCAATCATTTGTCGATGATTATTAAAGTATTACATTTTTTTTTTTTCATTTCAAATTTTTAGTGTCATTTCTAGTTGGATTTTTTTAGTAACATGTTTTCAGTGTTAATATTTTGGTGCTTGTTAATAATAAAGATTTTTTTATTGTAACTGGCTGGCCTTACTGCTATTTGCAAAATATAAGACCTAATAATTCTCAAATGGTTATAGCTTAGCACGAGTAGTAGTTGCAACCATTTGTCGATAATTATTAAAGTTTTAAATCTTTTTTTTTTCATTTCAAATTTTCAATGGATTTTATTTAACTTTTTTGTTTTCAGTGGTGATATTTTGGTGCTTGTTTCTTTTTTTCTTTTAATTAATAGAATTAGTTTGAGCTAATAAGCTTTTGAATCAAATAAAGATTTTTTTATTATAACTGGCTGGCCTTACTGCTATTTGCAAAATATAAGACGTAATAATTCTCAAATGGTTATAGCTTAGCACGAGTAGTAGTAGCAATCATTTGTCGATAATTATGAAATTATTAAACTTTTTTTTTTATTTCAAATTTTCAATGTCCTTTTAATTGGATTTTATTTAACTAGCATTTTTTCAGTGGTAATATTTTGGTGCTTGTTTCTTTTTTCTTTTAAGTAATCGAATTAGTTTGAGCTAAGAAGGTTTTGTATCAAATAAAGATTTTTTTATTGTAACTGGCTGACCTTACTGCTATTTGCAAAATATGAGACCTAATAATTCTCAAATGGTTATAGCTTAGCACGAGTAGTAGTAGCAACCATTCGTCGATAATTATTAAAGTTTTAAATCTTTTTTTTTCATTTCAAATTTTCAATGGATTTTATTTAACTTTTTTATTTTCAGTGGTGATATTTTGGTGCTTGTTTCTTTTTTCTTTTAATTAATCGAATTAGTTTGAGCTAATAAGGTTTCGAATCAAATAAAGATTTTTTTATTGTAACTGGCTGGCCTTACTGCTATTTGCAAAATATAAGACCTAATAATTCTCAAATGGTTATAGCTTAGCACGAGTAGTAGTTGCAATCATTTGTCGATAATTATTAAAGTTTTAAATCTTTTTTTTTATTTCAAATTTTCAATGGATTTTATTTACTCATTTTCAGTGTTAATATTTTGGGATTGTTTTTTTTTTTTTTAATAATCGTTTGGTGTTTGTGCTTAATAAAGGTTTTTTATTTACTGGCTGGCCTTACTGCTTTTGCAAATATAGACGATATTCTCTGGTATAGCTTAGCACGAGTAGTAGTGAAATTTGTCATATTATTAATTTTAATTTTTTTTTTTCAAATTTTTTTTTTTAGTTGGATTTTTTATGCTTTTTCTAATATTTGGTGCTTGAATCAAATAAAGATTTTTTTATTGTAACTGGCTGGCCTTACTGCTATTTGCAAAATATAAGACCTAATAATTCTCAAATGGTTATAGCTTAGCACGAGTAGTAGTAGCAACCATTCGTCGATAATTATTAAAGTTTTAAATCTTTTTTTTTTTCATTTCAAATTTTCAATGGATTTTATTTAACTTTTTTGTTTTCAGTGGTGATATTTTGGTGCTTGTTTCTTTTTTTCTTTTAAGTAATCGAATTAGTTTGAGCTAATAAGGTTTTGAATCAAATAAAGATTTTTTTATTATAACTGGCTGGCCTTACTGCTATTTGCAAAATATAAGACGTAATAATTCTCAAATGGTTATAGCTTAGCACGAGTAGTAGTTGCAATCATTTGTCGATGATTATTAAATTATTAAATCTTTTTTTTTATCATTTCAAGTATTTTCATTGGATTTTATTTAACTAGCATTTTTTCAGTGGTAATATTTTGGTGCTTGTTTCTTTTTTTTCTTTTAAGTAATCGAATTAGTTTGAGCTAATAAGGTTTTGAATCAAATAAAGATTTTTTTTATTGTAACTGGCTGGCCTTACTGCTATTTGCAAAATATAAGACCTAATAATTCTCAAATGGTTATAGCTTAGCACGAGTAGTAGTAGCAACCATTCGTCGATAATTATTAAAGTTTTAAATCTTTTTTTTTTTCATTTCAAATTTTCAATGGATTTTATTTAACTTTTTTGTTTTCAGTGGTGATATTTTGGTGCTTGTTTCTTTTTTTCTTTTAAGTAATCGAATTAGTTTGAGCTAATAAGGTTTTGAATCAAATATAGATTTTTTTATTATAACTGGCTGGCCTTACTGCTATTTGCAAAATATAAGACCTAATAATTCTCAAATGGTTATAGCTTAGCACGAGTAGTAGTTGCAACCATTTGTCGATAATTATTAAAGTTATTAAATCTTTTTTTCATTTCAAATTTTCAATTTCATTTTTAGTTGGATTTTATTTAACTTTTTTGTTTTCAGTGGTGATATTTTGGTGCTTGTTTCTTTTTTTCTTTTAATTAATAGAATTAGTTTGAGCTAATAAGCTTTTGAATCAAATAAAGATTTTATTATTATAACTGGCTGGCCTTACTGCTATTTGCAAAATATAAGACGTAATAATTCTCAAATGGTTATAGCTTAGCACGAGTAGTAGTAGCAATAATTTGTCGATAATTATGAAATTATTAAACTTTTTTTATATCAAATTTTCAATGTCCTTTTAATTGGATTTTATTTAACTAGCATTTTTTCAGTGGTAATATTTTGGTGCTTGTTTCTTTTTTTCTTTTAAGTAATCGAATTAGTTTGAGCTAAGAAGGTTTTGTATCAAATAAAGATTTTTTTATTGTAACTGGCTGGCCTTACTGCTATTTGCAAAATATAAGACCTAATAATTCTCAAATGGTTATAGCTTAGCACGAGTAGTAGTAGCAACCATTCGTCGATAATTATTAAAGTTTTAAATCTTTTTTTTTTCATTTCAAATTTTCAATGGATTTTATTTAACTTTTTTGTTTTCAGTGGTGATATTTTGGTGCTTGTTTCTTTTTTCTTTTAATTAATAGAATTAGTTTGAGCTAATAAGCTTTTGAATCAAATAAAGATTTTATTATTATAACTGGCTGGCCTTACTGCTATTTGCAAAATATAAGACCTAATAATTCTCAAATGGTTATAGCTTAGCACGAGTAGTAGTAGCAATAATTTGTCGATAATTATGAAATTATTAAACTTTTTTTTTTATATCAAATTTTCAATGTCCTTTTAATTGGATTTTATTTAACTAGCATTTTTTCAGTGGTAATATTTTGGTGATTGTTTCTTTTTTCTTTTAATTAATAGAATTAGTTTGAGTTAATAAGGTTTTGTATCAAATAAAGATTTTTTTATTATAACTGGCTGGCCTTACTGCTATTTGCAAAATATAAGACCTAATAATTCTCAAATGGTTATAGCTTAGCACGAGTAGTAGTAGCAACCATTTGTCGATAATTATTAAAGTTTTAAATCTTTTTTTTCATTTCAAATTTTCAATGGATTTTATTTAACTTTTTTATTTTCAGTGGTGATATTTTGGTGCTTGTTTCCTTTTTTCTTTTAATTAATAGAATTAGTTTGAGCTAATAAGCTTCTGAATCAAATAAAGATTTTATTATTATAACTGGCTGGCCTTACTGCTATTTGCAAAATATAAGACGTAATAATTCTCAAATGGTTATAGCTTAGCACGAGTAGTAGTAGCAATCATTTGTCGATAATTATGAAATTATTAAACTTTTTTTTATATCAAATTTTCAATGTCCTTTTAATTGGATTTTATTTAACTAGCATTTTTTCAGTGGTAATATTTTGGTGCTTGTTTTTTTTTTTTCTCTTAAGTAATCGAATTAGTTTGAGCTAAGAAGGTTTTGTATCAATTAAAGATTTTTTTATTGTAACTGGCTGGCCTTACTGCTATTTGCAAAATATAAGACCTAATAATTCTCAAATGGTTATAGCTTAGCACGTGTAGTAGTAGCAACCATTCGTCGATAATTATTAAAGTTTTAAATCTTTTTTTTTCATTTCAAATTTTCAATGGATTTTATTTAACTTTTTTGTTTTCAGTGGTGATATTTTGGTGCTTGTTTCTTTTTTCTTTTAATTAATAGAATTAGTTTGAGCTAATAAGCTTTTGAATCAAATAAAGATTTTTTATTATAACTGGCTGGCCTTACTGCTATTTGCAAAATATAAGACCTAATAATTCTCAAATGGTTATAGCTTAGCACGAGTAGTAGTAGCAACCATTTGTCGATAATTATTAAAGTTATTAAATCTTTTTTTTTTTCATTTCAAATTTTCAATGGATTTTATTTAACTTTTTTGTTTTCAGTGGTGATATTTTGGTGCTTGTTTCTTTTTTCTTTTAATTAATCGAATTAGTTTGAGCTAATAAGCTTTTGAATCAAATAAAGATTTTTTATTGTAACTGGCTGGCCTTACTGCTATTTGCAAAATATAAGACCTAATAATTCTCAAATGGTTATAGCTTAGCACGAGTAGTAGTAGCAACCATTTGTCGATAATTATGAAAGTTTTAAATCTTTTTTTATTTCAAATTTTCAATGTCCTTTCAATGGATTTTATTTAACTTTCTTTTTTTCAGTGGTAATATTTTGGTGCTTGTTTCTTTTTTTCTTTAAGTAATCGAATTAGTTTGAGCTAATAAGGTTTTGAATCAAATAAAGATTTTTTTATTATAACTGGCTGGCCTTACTGCTATTTGCAAAATATAAGACCTAATAATTCTCAAATGGTTATAGCTTAGCACGAGTAGTAGTAGCAACCATTTGTCGATAATTATTAAAGTTTTAAATCTTTTTTTTTTCATTTCAAATTTTCAATGGATTTTATTTAACTAGCTTTTTTCAGTGGTGATATTTTGGTGATTGTTTCTTTTTTTTTAATAATGAATTAGTTTGAGCTAATAAGGTTTTGAATCAAATAAAGATTTTTTTATTGTAACTGGCTGGCCTTACTGCTATTTGCAAAATATAAGACCTAATAATTCTCAAATGGTTATAGCTTAGCACGTGTAGTAGTTGCAACCATTCGTCGATAATTATTAAAGTTTTAAATCTTTTTTTTTTCATTTCAAATTTTCAATGGATTTTATTTAACTTTTTTGTTTTCAGTGGTGATATTTTGGTGATTGTTTCTTTTTTTCTTTTAAGTAATCGAATTAGTTTGAGCTAATAAGGTTTTGAATCAAATAAAGATTTTTTTATTATAATTGGCTGGCCTTACTGCTATTTGCAAAATATAAGACCTAATAATTCTCAAATGGTTATAGCTTAGCACGAGTAGTAGTAGCAATCATTTGTCGATAATTATTAAAGTTTTAAATCTTTTTTTTTTCATTTCAAATTTTCAATGGATTTTATTTAACTAACATTTTTTCAGTGGTGATATTTTGGTGATTGTTTCTTTTTTTCTTTAAGTAATCGAATTAGTTTGAGCTAATAAGGTTTTGAATCAAATAAAGACTTTTTTATTGTAACTGGCTGGCCTTACTGTTATTTGCAAAATATAAGACCTAATAATTCTCAAATGGTTATAGCTTAGCACGTGTAGTAGTAGTAATCATTTGTCGATAATTATTAAAGTTTTTCATTTTTTTTTCAAATTTTCAATGGATTTTATTTAACTTTTTTGTTTTCAGTGGTGATTTTGGTGATTGTTTCTTGTTTTCTTTAAGTAATCGAATTAGTTTGAGCTATAAGTTTGATCAAATATGATTTTATTATAACTGGCTAGGCCTTACTGCTATTTGCAAAATATAAGTCTTATAATTTCAAATGGTTAAGCTTAGCACGAGTAATAGTAGTAACATTCGTTATTTGATTCATTAAAGCTTTATTAGCTCAAATTAATTCTATTATTTAACTAGAAAATCTTTAGATAACAAGCACCAAAAATATCACCACTGAAAACAAAAAAGTTAAATAAAATCCATTGAAAATTTGAAATGAAAAAAAAAAAAGATTTAAAACTTTAATAATTATCGACGAATGATTACAACTACTACTCGTGCTAAGCTATAACCATTTGAGAATTATTAGGTCTTATATTTTGCAAATAGCAGTAAGGCCAGCCAATTATAATAAAAAAGTCTATATCTGATTCAAAACCTTATTAGCTCAAACTAATTCGATTACTTAAAAGAAAAAAAAGAAACAATCACCAAAATATCACCACTGAAAACAAAAAAGTTAAATAAAATCCATTGAAAATTTGAAATGAAAAAAAAAAGATTTAAAACTTTAATAATTATCGACGAATGGTTGCAACTACTACTCGTGCTAAGCTATAACCATTTGAGAATTATTAGGTCTTATATTTTGCAAATAGCAGTAAGGCCAGCCAATTATAATAAAAAAGTCTATATCTGATTCAAAACCTTATTAGCTCAAACTAATTCGATTACTTAAAAGAAAAAAAGAAACAATCACCAAAATATCACCACTGAAAACAAATAAGTTAAATAACATCCATTGAAAATTTGAAATGAAAAAAAAATATTTAAAACTTTAATAATTATCGACGAATGGTTGCTACTACTACACGTGCTAAGCTATAACCATTTGAGAATTATTAGGTCTTATATTTTGCAAATAGCAGTAAGGCCAGCCAGTTACAATAAAAAAATCTTTATTTGATACAAAACCTTCTTGGCTCAAACTAATTCGATTACTTAAAAGAAAACAAGAAACAAGCACCAAAATATTACCACTGAAAAAATGCTAGTTAAATAAAATCCAATTAAAAGGACATTGAAAATTTGATATAAAAAAAAAACATTTAATACTTTCATAATTATCGACAAATTATTGCTACTACTACTCGTGCTAAGCTATAACCATTTGAGAATTATTACGTCTTATATTGCAAATAGCAGTAAGGCCAGCCAGTTATAATAATAAAATCTTTATTTGATTCAAAAGTTTATTAGCTCAAACTAATTCGATTACTTAAAAGAAAAAAAGAAACAATCACCAAAATATCACCACTGAAAACAAAAAAGTTAAATAAAATCCATTGAAAATTTGAAATGAAAAAAAAAAGATTTAAAACTTTAATAATTATCGACGAATGGTTGCAACTACTACACGTGCTAAGCTATAACCATTTGAGAATTATTAGGTCTTATATTTTGCAAATAGCAGTAAGGCCAGCCAGTTATAATAAAAAATTCTTTATTTGATTCTATATCTGATTACAACAACCTTATTAGCTCAAACTAATTCGATTACTTAAAAGAAAAAAAGAAACAATCACCAAAATATCACCACTGAAAACAAAAAAGTTAAATAAAATCCATTGAAAATTTGAAATGAAAAAAAAAAGATTTAAAACTTTAATAATTATCGACGAATGGTTGCTACTACTACACGTGCTAAGCTATAACCATTTGAGAATTATTAGGTCTTATATTTTGCAAATAGCAGTAAGGCCAGCCAGTTACAATAAAAAAATCTTTATTTGATTAAACAAGCACCAAAATATTACCACTGAAAAAATGCTAGTTAAATAAAATCCAATTAAAAGGACATTGAAAATTTGATATAAAAAAAAGTTTAATAATTTCATAATTATCGACAAATTATTGCTACTACTACTCGTGCTAAGCTATAACCATTTGAGAATTATTACGTCTTATATTTTGCAAATAGCAGTAAGGCCAGCCAGTTATAATAATAAAATCTTTATTTGATTCAAAACCTTATTAGCTCAAACTAATTCGATTAATTAAAAGAAAAAAAGAAACAATCACCAAAATATCACCACTGAAAATAAAAAAGTTAAATAAAATCCATTGAAAATTTGAAATGAAAAAAAAAAAAAGTTTAATAACTTTAATAATTATCGACG
>JAWNPR010000094.1:0-11689 GCA_035047405.1 Drosophila stalkeri
AATATACAAATTTGAAGTCTCTAGCTAAAACGGTGTAGAAGTTATGCTCGAAAAACCTAAAAAACGTAAACGAATTTTCGTTTATCGTTATCGATAATTAAGAAATGGGATGAGTTATCGAAAAAACAAAATAAACTTGTACTGCGTAACTAAGATACGAGTGTTCATGTAAAATTTCAGCTCTCTAGCTTTTGTAGTTTCCGAAATCTCGACGTTCATACGGACGGACGGACGGACGGACAGACGGACATGGCTATATCAACTTATTTTTTTGTGCTGATCAAGAATATATATACTTTATGGGGTCTGCGACGTCTCCTTCTGCCTGTTACATACATTTTCACAAAAACATTATACCCTGAATTCCCATTTTCAATGGGTTCAAGGTATAAAAAGAAACAATCACCAAAATATCATCACTGAAAACAAAAAAGTTAAATAAAATCCATTGAAAATTTGAAATGAAAAAAAAAAGATTTAAAACTTTAATAATCATCGACAAATGATTGCAAGCTATAACCATTTGAGAATTATTTGGTCTTATATTTTGCGAATAGCAGTAAGGCTATCCAATTATAATAAAAAAGTCTTTATTTGATTCAAAACCTTATTAGCTCAAACTAATTCGATTACTTAAAAGAAAAAAAGAAACAATCACCAAAATATCACCACTGAAAATAAAAAGTTAAATAAAATCCATTTAAAATTTGAAATAAAAAAAAAAAAAAGATTTAATAATTTCATAATTATCGACAAATTATTGCTACTACTACTCGTGCTAAGCTATAACCATTTGAGAATTATTAGGTCTTATATTTTGCAAATACCAGTAAGGCCAGCCAGTTACAATAAAAAAACAAGCACCAAAATATTAACACTGAAAACATGTTACTATAAAATTCCAACTAGAAATGACACTAAAAATTTGAAATCATAAAAAAAAATGTAATACTTTAATAATCATCGACAAATGATTGCAACTACTACTCGTGCTAAGCTATAACCATTTGAGAATTATTAGGTCTTATATTTTGCAAATAGCAGTAAGGCCAGCCAGTCACAATAAAAAAAAAAATCTTTATTATTAACATGCACCAAAATATTAACACTGAAAAAATGTTACTAAAAAAATCCAATTAGAAATGACACTAAAAATTTGAAATGAAAAAAAAAATGTAATACTTTAATAATCATAGACAAATGATTGCAACTACTACTCGTGCTAAGCTATAACCATTTGAGAATTATTAGGTCTAATATTTTGCAAATAGCAGTAAGGCCAGCCAATTATAATAAAAAAGTCTTTATTTGATTCAAAACCTTATTAGCTCAAACTAATTCGATTACTTAAAAGAAAACAAGTAAGAAGGCTCTAGTCGAGACGGCTCGACTACGAGATACCCTGAACCCTGCCAAAAAAAAATATTCTTCTTCTTACCGCACGTATATATTACGCGCCCTCTGCTAACCGCGCAGTTGCTGCCGACGTTTGGTGGTGGGATGGGCTATACTTTGAACGCTTATAACTCCGTTTCTAGATGGACTATCTTCATGAAACTTTCAGAATATATTAATAGCAATCAAATTTATCCATTTGCCAAATTACAAGTCTCTAGTATTTAAAATAGGTTTTTTTCAAATTGGGGGCGAAGGGGGCGTGGCATCCAAAATCTGAAAATTACAAAATCTGCGTATACATAATATCTATCTAAATATACAAATTTGAAGTCTCTAGCTAAAACGGTGTAGAAGTTATGCTCGAAAAACCTAAAAAACGTAAACGAATTTTCGATCTTTTATCGATAATTAAGGAATGGGATGAGTTATCGAAAAAACAAAATAAACTTGTACTGCGTAACTAAGATACGAGTGTTCATGTAAAATTTCAGCTCTCTAGCTTTTGTAGTTTCCGAAATCTCGACGTTCATACGGACGGACGGACGGACAGACGGACATGGCTATATCAACTTATTTTTTTGTGCTGATCAAGAATATATATACTTTATGGGGTCTGCGACGTCTCCTTCTGCCTGTTACATACATTTTCACAAAAACATTATACCCTGAATTCCCATTTTCAATGGGTTCAGGGTATAAAAAGAAACAATCACCAAAATATCACCACTGAAAACAAAAAAGTTAAATAAAATCCATTGAAAATTTGAAATGAAAAAAAAAAAGATTTAAAACTTTAATAATCATCGACAAATGATTGCAAGCTATAACCATTTGAGAATTATTTGGTCTTATATTTCGCAAATATTGTCACTGAAAAAATGCTAGTTAAATAAAATCCAATTACAAGGACATTGAAAATTTTAAATGAAAAAAATTATACTTTAATACTTGAATAGTTATAAACAAATGGTTGCTACTACTACTCGTGCTAAGCTAAAACCGTTTGAGAACTAGTAGGTCTTATATTTTGCAAATAGCAGTAAGGCCAGCCAGTTACAATAAAAAATCTTTATTTGATTCAAAACCTTATTAGCTCAAACTTATTCTATTAATTAAAAGAGAAAAAAACAAGTAAGAAGGCTCTAGTCGAGACGGCTCGACTACGAGATACCCTGAACCCTGCAAAAAAAATTAATATTCTTCTTCTTTACGCACGTATAGCGCACGCTCTGCTAACCGCGCAGTTGCTGCCGACGGTTGGGGGTGGGATGGGCTGTATTTTGAACGCTTATAACTCCATTTCCAGATGGACTCTCTTCATGAAACTTTTATAATATATTAATAGCATTCAAATTTATCCGATTGCCAAATTACAAGTCTCTAGTATTTGAAATACGTTTTTTTCAAATTGGCGGCGAAGGGGGAGTGGCATCTAAAATCTTAAAATTACAAAATCTGCGTATCCATAATATCTATCTAAATATATAATTTGAAGTCTATAGCCAAAACGGTGTAGAAGTTATGCTCAAAAAACCTAAAAAACGTAAACGAAAACAAAATAAACTTGTACTGCGTAACTAAGATACGAGTGTTCATGTAAAATTTCAGCTCTCTAGCTTTTGTAGTTTCCGAAATACCGACGTTCATACGGACGGACGGACGGACGGACGGACGGACGGACGGACGGACGGGCGGACAGGGCTATATCAACTTATTTTTTTGTGCTGATCAAGAATATATATACTTTATGGGGTCTGCGACGTCTCCTTCTGCCTGTTACATACATTTTCACAAAAACATTATACCCTGAATTCCCATTTTCAATGGGTTCAGGGTATAAAAAGAAACAAGCACCAAAATATTACCACTGAAAAAATGCTAGAGAAATAAAGTCCAATTAAAAGGACATTGAAAGTTTGAAATGAAACAAAAAGAACAGATTTAATACTACAATAATTATCAACAAATGATTGCAACTACTGCTGGTGGTAAGCTATAGTTACAATAGTTATTTGATACAAACCCTTATTAACTCAAACTAATTCTATTAATTAAAAGAAAAAAAGAAACAAGCACCAAAATATCACCACTAAAACTAAAACAGTTAAATAAAATCCATTGAAAATTTGAAATGAAAAAAAAAAGATTTAAAACTTTAATAATCATCGACGAATGGTTGCTACTACTACTCGTGCTAAGCTATAACCATTTGAGAATTATTACGTCTTATATTTTGCAAATAGCAGTAAGGCCAGCCAGTTATAATAATAAAATCTTTATTTGATTCAAAAGCTTATTAGCTCAAACTAATTCTATTAATTAAAAGAAAAAAAGAAACAAGCACCAAAATATCACCACTGAAAATAAAAAAGTTAAATAAAATCCATTGAAAATTTGAAATGAAAAAAAAAAAAGATTTAAAACTTTAATAATCATCGACAAATGATTGCAACTACTGCTCGTGCTAAGCTATAACCATTTGAGAATTATTGGGTCTTATATTTTGCAAATAGCAGTAAGGCTAGCCAATTATAATAAAAGTCTTTATTTGATTCAAAACCTTATTAGCTCAAACTAATTCGATTACTTAAAAGAAAAAAGAAACAATCACCAAAATATCACCACTGAAAATAAAAAAGTTAAATAAAATCCATTTAAAATTTGAAATGAAAAAAAAAGATTTAATAATTTCATAATTATCGACAAATTATTGCTACTACTACTCGTGCTAAGCTATAACAATTTGAGAATTATTAGGTCTTATATTTTGCAAATACCAGTAAGGCCAGCCAGTTACAATAAAAAATCTTTATTATTAACAAGCACCAAAATATTAACACTGAAAACATGTTACTGAAAAAATCCAACTAGAAATGACACTAAAACTTTGAAATGAAAAACAAAAAAATGTAATACTTTAATAATCATCGACAAATGATTGCAACTACTACTCGTGCTAAGCTATAACCATTTGAGAATTATTAGGTCTTATATTTTGCAAATACCAGTAAGGCCAGCCAGTTACAATAAAAAATCTTTATTTGATTCAAAAGCTTATTAGCTCAAACTAATTCTATTAATTAAAAGAAAAAAAGAAACAAGCACCAAAATATCACCACTAAAACTAAAACAGTTAAATAAAATCCATTGAAAATTTGAAATGAAAAAAAAAAAAAGATTTAAAACTTTAATAATCATCGACGAATGGTTGCTACTACTACTCGTGCTAAGCTATAACCTTTTGAGAATTATTAGGTCTTATATTTTGCAAATAGCAGTAAGGTCAGCCAGTTACAATAAAAAAATCTTTATTTGATACAAACCCTTATTAACTCAAACTAATTCTATTAATTAAAAGAAAAACAGAAACAATCACCAAAATATTACCACTGAAAAAATGCTAGTTAAATAAAATCCAATTAAAAGGACATTGAAAATTTGATATAAAAAAAAAAAATTTAATACTTTCATAATTATCGACAAATTATTGCTACTACTACTCGTGCTAAGCTATAACCATTTGAGAATTATTACGTCTTATATTTTGCAAATAGCAGTAAGGCCAGCCAGTTATAATAATAAAATCTTTATTTGATTCAAAAGCTTATTAGCTCAAACTAATTCTATTAATTAAAAGAAAAAAAGAAACAAGCACCAAAATATCACCACTGAAAAAATGCTAGAGAAATAAAGTCCAATTAAAAGGACATTGAAAGTTTGAAATGAAACAAAAAGAACAGATTTAATACTACAATAATTATCAACAAATGATTGCAACTACTGCTGGTGGTAAGCTATAGTTACAATAGTTATTTGATACAAACCCTTATTAACTCAAACTAATTCTATTAATTAAAAGAAAAAAAGAAACAAGCACCAAAATATCACCACTAAAACTAAAACAGTTAAATAAAATCCATTGAAAATTTGAAATGAAAAAAAAAAGATTTAAAACTTTAATAATCATCGACGAATGGTTGCTACTACTACTCGTGCTAAGCTATAACCATTTGAGAATTATTACGTCTTATATTTTGCAAATAGCAGTAAGGCCAGCCAGTTATAATAATAAAATCTTTATTTGATTCAAAAGCTTATTAGCTCAAACTAATTCTATTAATTAAAAGAAAAAAAGAAACAAGCACCAAAATATCACCACTGAAAATAAAAAAGTTAAATAAAATCCATTGAAAATTTGAAATGAAAAAAAAAAGATTTAAAACTTTAATAATCATCGACAAATGATTGCAACTACTGCTCGTGCTAAGCTATAACCATTTGAGAATTATTGGGTCTTATATTTTGCAAATAGCAGTAAGGCTAGCTAATTATAATAAAAGTCTTTATTTGATTCAAAACCTTATTAGCTCAAACTAATTCGATTACTTAAAAGAAAAAAGAAACAATCACCAAAATATCACCACTGAAAATAAAAAAGTTAAATAAAATCCATTTAAAATTTGAAATGAAAAAAAAAGATTTAATAATTTCATAATTATCGACAAATTATTGCTACTACTACTCGTGCTAAGCTATAACAATTTGAGAATTATTAGGTCTTATATTTTGCAAATACCAGTAAGGCCAGCCAGTTACAATAAAAAATCTTTATTATTAACAAGCACCAAAATATTAACACTGAAAACATGTTACTGAAAAAATCCAACTAGAAATGACACTAAAACTTTGAAATGAAAAACAAAAAATGTAATACTTTAATAATCATCGACAAATGATTGCAACTACTACTCGTGCTAAGCTATAACCATTTGAGAATTATTAGGTCTTATATTTTGCAAATACCAGTAAGGCCAGCCAGTTACAATAAAAAATCTTTATTTGATTCAAAAGCTTATTAGCTCAAACTAATTCTATTAATTAAAAGAAAAAAAGAAACAAGCACCAAAATATCACCACTGAAAAAATGCTAGAGAAATAAAGTCCAATTAAAAGGACATTGAAAGTTTGAAATGAAACAAAAAGAACAGATTTAATACTACAATAATTATCAACAAATGATTGCAACTACTGCTGGTGGTAAGCTATAGTTACAATAGTTATTTGATACAAACCCTTATTAACTCAAACTAATTCTATTAATTAAAAGAAAAAAAGAAACAAGCACCAAAATATCACCACTAAAACTAAAACAGTTAAACAAAATCCATTGAAAAATTGAAATGAAAAAAAAAAAAAAAGATTTAAAACTTTAATAATCATCGACGAATGGTTGCTACTACTACTCGTGCTAAGCTATAACCATTTGAGAATTATTACGTCTTATATTTTGCAAATAGCAGTAAGGCCAGCCAGTTATAATAATAAAATCTTTATTTGATTCAAAAGCTTATTAGCTCAAACTAATTCTATTAATTAAAAGAAAAAAAGAAACAAGCACCAAAATATCACCACTGAAAATAAAAAAGTTAAATAAAATCCATTGAAAATTTGAAATGAAAAAAAAAAAGATTTAAAACTTTAATAATCATCGACAAATGATTGCAACTACTGCTCGTGCTAAGCTATAACCATTTGAGAATTATTGGGTCTTATATTTTGCAAATAGCAGTAAGGCTAGCCAATTATAATAAAAGTCTTTATTTGATTCAAAACCTTATTAGCTCAAACTAATTCGATTACTTAAAAGAAAAAAAGAAACAATCACCAAAATATCACCACTGAAAATAAAAAAGTTAAATAAAATCCATTTAAAATTTGAAATGAAAAAAAAAAAGATTTAATAATTTCATAATTATCGACAAATTATTGCTACTACTACTCGTGCTAAGCTATAACAATTTGAGAATTATTAGGTCTTATATTTTGCAAATACCAGTAAGGCCAGCCAGTTACAATAACAAATCTTTATTATTAACAAGCACCAAAATATTAACACTGAAAACATGTTACTGAAAAAATCCAACTAGAAATGACACTAAAACTTTGAAATGAAAAACAAAAAATGTAATACTTTAATAATCATCGACAAATGATTGCAACTACTACTCGTGCTAAGCTATAACCATTTGAGAATTATTAGGTCTTATATTTTGCAAATACCAGTAAGGCCAGCCAGTTACAATAAAAAATCTTTATTTGATTCAAAAGCTTATTAGCTCAAACTAATTCTATTAATTAAAAGAAAAAAAGAAACAAGCACCAAAATATCACCACTAAAACTAAAACAGTTAAATAAAATCCATTGAAAATTTGAAATGAAAAAAAAAAAAGATTTAAAACTTTAATAATCATCGACGAATGGTTGCTACTACTACTCGTGCTAAGCTATAACCTTTTGAGAATTATTAGGTCTTATATTTTGCAAATAGCAGTAAGGTCAGCCAGTTACAATAAAAAAATCTTTATTTGATACAAACCCTTATTAACTCAAACTAATTCTATTAATTAAAAGAAAAACAGAAACAATCACCAAAATATTACCACTGAAAAAATGCTAGTTAAATAAAATCCAATTAAAAGGACATTGAAAATTTGATATAAAAAAAAAAAAATTTAATACTTTCATAATTATCGACAAATTATTGCTACTACTACTCGTGCTAAGCTATAACCATTTGAGAATTATTACGTCTTATATTTTGCAAATAGCAGTAAGGCCAGCCAGTTATAATAATAAAATCTTTATTTGATTCAAAAGCTTATTAGCTCAAACTAATTCTATTAATTAAAAGAAAAAAAGAAACAAGCACCAAAATATCACCACTGAAAATAAAAATGTTAAATAAAATCCATTGAAAATTTGAAATGAAAAAAAAAAAAGATTTAAAACTTTAATAATCATCGACAAATGATTGCAACTACTGCTCGTGCTAAGCTATAACCATTTGAGAATTATTAGGTCTTATATTTTGCAAATAGCAGTAAGGCTAGCCAATTATAATAAAAGTCTTTATTTGATTCAAAACCTTATTAGCTCAAACTAATTCGATTACTTAAAAGAAAAAAGAAACAATCACCAAAATATCACCACTGAAAATAAAAAAGTTAAATAAAATCCATTTAAAATTTGAAATGAAAAAAAGATTTAATAATTTCATAATTATCGACAAATTATTGCTACTACTACTCGTGCTAAGCTATAACAATTTGAGAATTATTAGGTCTTATATTTTGCAAATACCAGTAAGGCCAGCCAGTTACAATAAAAAATCTTTATTATTAACAAGCACCAAAATATTAACACTGAAAACATGTTACTGAAAAAATCCAACTAGAAATGACACTAAAACTTTGAAATGAAAAACAAAAAATGTAATACTTTAATAATCATCGACAAATGATTGCAACTACTACTCGTGCTAAGCTATAACCATTTGAGAATTATTAGGTCTTATATTTTGCAAATACCAGTAAGGCCAGCCAGTTACAATAAAAAATCTTTATTTGATTCAAAAGCTTATTAGCTCAAACTAATTCTATTAATTAAAAGAAAAAAGAAACAAGCACCAAAATATCACCACTAAAACTAAAACAGTTAAATAAAATCCATTGAAAATTTGAAATGAAAAAAAAAAAAAAGATTTAAAACTTTAATAATCATCGACGAATGGTTGCTACTACTACTCGTGCTAAGCTATAACCATTTGAGAATTGTTAGGTCTTATATTTTGCAAATACCAGTAAGGTCAGCCAGTTACAATAAAAAAATCTTTATTTGATACAAACCCTTATTAACTCAAACTAATTCTATTAATTAAAAGAAAAACAGAAACAATCACCAAAATATTACCACTGAAAAAATGCTAGTTAAATAAAATCCAATTAAAAGGACATTGAAAATTTGATATAAAAAAAAATTTAATACTTTCATAATTATCGACAAATTATTGCTACTACTACTCGTGCTAAGCTATAACCATTTGAGAATTATTAGGTCTTATATTTTGCAAATACCAGTAAGGCCAGCCAGTTACAATAAAAAATCTTTATTATTAACAAGCACCAAAATATTAACACTGAAAACATGTTACTGAAAAAATCCAACTAGAAATGACACTAAAACTTTGAAATCATAAAAAAAATGTTATACTTTAATAATCATCGACAAATGATTGCAACTACTACTCGTGCTAAGCTATAACCATTTGAGAATTATTAGGTCTTATATTTTGCAAATAGCAGTAAGGCCAGCCAGTTACAATAAAAAAATCTTTATTATTAACATGCACCAAAATATTAACACTGAAAACATGTTACCATAAAATTCCAACTAGAAATGACACTAAAAATTTGAAATGATAAAAAAAATGTAATACTTTAATATTCATCGACAAATGATTGCAACTACTACTCGTGCTAGGCTATAACCATTTGAGAATTATTAGGACTTATATTTTGCAAATAGCAGTAAGGCCAGCCAGTTACAATAAAAAAATTTTAATTTTAACATACACCAAAATATTAACACTGAAAACATGTTACTATAAAATTCCAACTAGAATTGACACTAAAAATTTGAAATGATAAAAAAAATGTAATACTTTAATAATCATCGACAAATGATTGCAACTACTACTCGTGCTAGGCTATAACCATTTGAGAATTATTAGGACTTATATTTTGCAAATACCAGTAAGGCCAGCCAGTTACAATAAAAAAATTTTTATTATTAACATACACCAAAATATTAACACTGAAAACATGTTACTATAAAATTCCAACTAGAAATGACACTAAAAATTTGAAATGAAAAACAAAAAATGTAATACTTTAATAATCATCGACAAATGACTGCAACTACTACTCGTGCTAAGCTATAACCATTTGAGAATTATTAGGTCTTATATTTTGCAAATAGCAGTAAGGCCAGCCAGTCACAATAAAAAAAAATCTTTATTATTAACATGCACCAAAATATTAACACTGAAAACATGTTACCATAAAATTCCAACTAGAAATGACACTAAAAATTTGAAATGATAAAAAAAAAATGTAATACTTTAATAATCATCGACAAATGATTGCAACTACTACTCGTGCTAAGCTATAACCATTTGAGAATTATTTGGTCTTATATTTCGCAAATATTGTCACTGAAAAAATGCTAGTTAAATAAAATCCAATTACAAGGACATTGAAAATTTTAAATGAAAAAAAATTATACTTTAATACTTGAATAGTTATAAACAAATGGTTGCTACTACTACTCGTGCTAAGCTATAACCATTTGAGAATTATTAGGTCTTATATTTTGCAAATAGCAGTAAGGCTAGCCAATTATAATAAAAGTCTTTATTTGATTCAAAACCTTATTAGCTCAAACTAATTCGATTACTTAAAAGAAAAAAAGAAACAATCACCAAAATATCACCACTGAAAATAAAAAAGTTAAATAAAATCCATTTGAAGATTTGAAATGAAAAAAAAAAGATTTAATAATTTCATAATTATCGACAAATTATTGCTACTACTACTCGTGCTAAGCTATAACCATTTGAGAATTATTAGGTCTTATATTTTGCAAATACCAGTAAGGCCAGCCAGTTACAATAAAAAATCTTTATTATTAACAAGCACCAAAATATTAACACTGAAAACATGTTACTGAAAAAATCCAACTAGAAATGACACTAAAACTTTGAAATGAAAAACAAAAAATGTAATACTTTAATAATCATCGACAAATGATTGCAACTACTACTCGTGCTAAGCTATAACCATTTGAGAATTATTAGGTCTTATATTTTGCAAATACCAGTAAGGCCAGCCAGTTACAATAAAAAATCTTTATTATTAACAAGCACCAAAATATTAACACTGAAAACATGTTACTGAAAAAATCCAACTAGAAATGACACTAAAACTTTGAAATGAAAAACAAAAAATGTAATACTTTAATAATCATCGACAAATGATTGCAACTACTACTCGTGCTAAGCTATAACCATTTGAGAATTATTAGGTCTTATATTTTGCAAATACCAGTAAGGCCAGCCAGTTACAATAAAAAATCTTTATTGGATTCAAAAGCTTATTAGCTCAAACTAATTCTATTAATTAAAAGAAAAAAGAAACAAGCACCAAAATATCACCACTAAAACTAAAACAGTTAAATAAAATCCATTGAAAATTTGAAATGAAAAAAAAAAAGATTTAAAACTTTAATAATCATCATGACGAATGGTTGCTACTACTACTCGTGCTAAGCTATAACCATTTGAGAATTATTAGGTCTTATATTTTGCAAATACCAGTAAGGTCAGCCAGTTACAATAAAAAAATCTTTATTTGATACAAACCCTTATTAACTCAAACTAATTCTATTAATTAA